>JBCEWC010009006.1:0-19234 GCA_038996855.1 Solanum aculeatissimum
CTTAGAAAGCCTAAAAGGGGCATAGGATCTAATTAAATTATGAATTAACCATTAATGAAACGGACTAGATCACTGAAAACAATGTACCACGAAAGGCCTACAGTGGCCTTCTAAAGGTCCACGGGCTGTGAACCTGCCCGTGAGGCTTCACTTAGCCTCTACTTCGGCTTGAACTCTCGGGGGACTTTCTGGATCACTTCACAAGGGGCCTCACGGACCGTGTAGCTGTACACGGACTGTGTACTAGTCCGTGGAGCATCACTTGGCCTGGAATCCAGCCCCAAACCTTGGCCATCATTCTGGATCACTTCACGGGACCCCTCACGGGCCGTGAAGGGTCACACGGACCGTGAAGTGGTCCGTGAGACCATACCTTGTCCATGTCTTGGGCCCCAGCCTCCAAGAGCACACTGGACCAACTAAAGAGCACCCCATTGGACTATGGACCACCAAACGGTCCGTGGTCCTACCCTTAGCCCCCATTCCAGAACCTTTTCCCAGTGTACTTCTAGTTACAGGCAGTCTCACTGGAAGGGCCATAACTTTAACATATGAATTCTGAATTGAGTGAAACCAGTTGTGTTGCGAAGATAACTCAAAGAGCTTTGTTTTGGTATATAGAATCCCACACAGTTCATCCCGTACAAAAATATGTAACTTTTCAAAGTCCACTGCCCAACCGGCCTTACAACTTCACCAAACGATCCTTTTTGAATCCGACCACTTAAATACAACCCATGACTACCAAAATTCAGCCATGACCAGTTCAACAATAACCTTGACCAACCATTACAAAGTTCAAAATGTTTTGGGTTGTTACATCATCTCCCCCTTGGGAACATTCATCCTCGAATGAGCAAAACTACGGCTTGAGGACAACAATCAAAACAAGAGACACTTTAATCACAATTCATAATGGATCATGCATCATTTCAAAAAGTCTTTCAAAACTCATGCTAAACATTACTTAAAATATTTTCGTGGTCATGTATGGATGCAATGTCATGAAACTCAAGAATTAAAAGAATTAGGACCATAAAAGGATGGAACCTAGTACCTTAGGCTTGAGTAGATTGGAAGAGGTAGGGATATCACTCCATCATGTCCAACTCCGCTTCCCACGTGGCACTCTCCACGTCTTGTTCCTCTAAAGCACCTTGATCAAAGCTACCTCCTTGATGCGAAGCTCCTTCACTTGCCTATCCAAAATTTTAACCAACACCTCTTCATAAGTCAAATTCTCCTCAACCGTTACACCGTCCAAAGGTGTAATAGCCTTAGGATCACCAACCAACTTCCTCAACATAGACACATGGAATACCAGATGAATAGAGCTCATGTCCAAAGGAAAATACAACCTATAAGCCAAATTGCCAATGCATTCCACAATCTCATAAGGTCCGACATACTGGGGGCTCAACTTTCTGTTTTTGTCAAAACGCATGATGCCTTTCATGGGGGACACTTTCACATACACCCAATCCCCAACATGAAATTCGATATCCCTTTTCCTAATATCCAAATAAGACTTTTGGCGAATTTGAGCCATTTTCAACCTTTCGCTAATTAACCTCACTTTTTCAATGGCCTCATCAACCAAATCTGGGCCAAACAAGGCCGCCTCACCTACATCAATCCAACCAACCGGAAATCTACATCTCCTACCATACAAAGCTTTGAATGGAGCCATACCAATGCTAGCATGGAAGCTATTGTTGTAGGCAAACTCATGAGAGGTAGATGATCTTCCTAATTTCCTTTGAAATCCAACACACAAGCCCTCAAAATGTCCTCCAAGGTTTGAATCATTCTTTCGGCTTGCCCATCTGTTTGAGGATGAAATGCAGTGCTCAACTTGATTCTTGTACCAAGTCTCTTTTGAAAGGACTTCCAAAAATAAGAAGTGAATTGAGTACCACGATCCGATATGATAGACCTCGGTATAACATGCAATCTTACCAACTCCTGAATGTATAACTTAGTACTATTCGGCACCATAGGTAGTCTTAACCGAAAAAAAGTGAGCTGACTTAGTCATCCTATCAACAACAACCCATATAAAATCAAACTGTCTCCGAGTATGAGGTAGCCTAACCACAAAGTCCATGTTCACATCTTCCTACTTCCAAGTAGGAATTTCAATATATTATGTCAAACCACCGGGCCTTTGATGCTATACTTTTACTTGATGGCAATTAGGACATTCCGACACAAACTTGGCTATGTCCTTCTTCATACCATGCCACCAATACAACTCTCTCAAATCGCGGTGCATTTTGGTAGATCTCGGATGAATAAAATAGTGAGAATTATGAGTCTCTTTCATGATAATCTCCCTTAAGCCATCAACATCCGAAACACAAATGGTCTTGGTATCGTAGCACACTATCTCCCCCTTGGGAGAAAACCTCAATCTTTCCATCGGCATCCAACTTCTTCAACTCTACCAAGGAAGGATCTAGGTCTTGCTTTGCCTTAACATCAATTACAAGGAAAACTCAGATCCACCTTGAATAAGAATTTCACCATTGTCATATTTGGCCAACCTCACACCCAACCTAGCCAAACGGTACACATCTTTCACTATCTCCTTTTTCCCCTCTTCCACACGAGTCACACTTCCCATAGATAGCCTACTAAGGGCATCCACCACAATATTAGCTTTGTCGGGGTGATAAAGAACACTCATGTCATAGTCCTTGAGAAGTTCCAACCACCTCCTTTGCCTCAAATTAGGGTCCCTTTGGGTGAACACATATTGCAAACCCTTGTAATCGGTAAAGACATTCACATGAACCCCATACAAATAATGTTGCTAAATTTTCAAAGCAAACACTGATACACCCAAATTCATACCTCAATGGAAGTGCAAAGCAGTCGTTGACCAAATATAGAACCCAACTAGAGTTGGGGTCGATCCCATAGGGAATGCGTGAAAATATAGCTAGAAGTACTTCGTCTCACGTGCAATTCTAATTTCCAAAATAACAATGCTTAAAGAAAATGGGAGTTATTGTAGTACTACTTAAACTAAGTAACAGATGTATTCTACTAATTTCTATCTACGATGACGATTGAAATTCAACAATAACTTGCTAGACTAGGCTTGTGGGTTCCATGACACCAAATTCAATACGCAAACTTAGGGCTTTGGTGACCGTGATCTCATATACAGAGTAAGTAACTAGTTAACACCTAATTCACCTTCCAGTCCTTCTTAGGTGTATCTCATCCCTTACCTTCCAGTCTCAGAATGTTTTACTTATATCAACTTACTTTTCACTCCAGTATACTCTTACCTTTCTGTCTCGAGTACTTAGACTAGGTTAAAAACCCCAAATTCTGCCCCAAGACTCTTTTCCTAATCACTACCTCCCTTTCGGACAAACAGTGAATACAAGGTTACCCAAATGCATCAACTCATCGAGGTTTAAGTTCAATTGAAGATATCTTGTAGTGTATACGATGATCACTTCCGACGTTAACCTTAAATTTGCCTATCTTCTTTGGTAATCATGGTCCCCACAACCCTAGTTGTGGGTTTAGCCTAGCATGCTTGAAGAATCCAAATTAGAACAAGATGAAGAAGATATGATTCAAACTTACGATTGCGAGATCAACGAAACTACAACTTGCAAATGCAATTCAATAGATCAAACATAGCAAAAAGTTTGCAAAAGTAATATCTCAAGCACAAGTTCACATTGTTCTGTCCTTAACCGTCAGTAACAACATCAAAAACTACCTAATAAAAGTATATTTATATGATTTAAAACAAATCCTAAACGAAATAGAAAAATCGGGCATCGGCACGCTAAATCGGCAACTACACGGATCGTTTAATGTTCAACGGTCCGTGTCACCTCCCGTCTAAATCTCCTTAGCACCTGGGCTTCACTAGTTCATCAGCTAGCTTACTGCCTCAGTTCACGACACACTATAACGGACCGTGTGCCTTCACACGGTCCGTGTAACCAACCGTCTGAATTGCCTTAGTATTTATCTCGAGTGTACACTTTGGCCTTGATTTTGTGACGTTTAACGGTGCATGAAATGGTTCATCAACTTGCCAATGGATTGTCACACGCTCCGTTCACTTCCACTTAGCCTCAATTACCTAGCAACTACATGGCCAACTTTCTGCCTTGTTTCATGAGCAGGTACATGACCCGTTAAAGAGTACACGAGCCGTCAATCCTTCCGTGTGATCAACCTTGTCTTATTTTCTCCTTGCTCAGCTTTGGCCCTTCTCTTCCACTTCTCATGGCCAGCCTCACGGCCCGTGGTGTTGACCTTTTGAGGTTATGATTAGCCCAGTTTTGGGCATTTACTTCGTTTATCGATGGTGTTCGTGCCTTGCCTGATTTTCCTAAAAATGCACTACACAAAACATTAAACACACACATTTTTCTTGAGAACTTGCAAAGATTTCACTTGAAAATCGTTAAATGATAAGCACTTTTGCGACTCATCAACACCCTCAACTTAAAATCCTTGCTTGCTCTCAAGAAATTACACACAAACATAAAATCCCAATAGGTAACATGCAAAAATCCCTGCGTTAGTCAGAATCACACTTCAAACACCACTTTCACATGCGTATACACCCTAACAGACTTACACAACTCTAGCTAAGCATCATACTATGTCCAGCTGATCTTTTTATACTTGAAATTCACAATGGTTGGTTAGGTAAGCATCAAGAGCGTGCATGGATGGTGCCTCACCACAAAGAAGTCTCACACACAGTATATGTTTGCAAAACAGAGACTAGAATGTAGGCACTCACACTCAAAATAGATTCTCAACTAACACACAAGTATAGACCATAGGCTTGCCCTTACTTTCACCACCTTGGCTCTCGAACAACCTTGTTAGGATCACTATAGGACTTTCAGGGCTTGTAACGTAGGCTCAGGTTAGGGAGTGGTACATTTAGGATCAATAGTGACTAACTTGGCCCCTCCAAAGCACGACTTAGACTTAGCCCTCACTTTGTAATACCAAATTCTCGTTCTCCCCTATCTCCACATGTTTTGGGAAGCATCATCATTTTTATTTTTATTTTATTTTTATATGTATATTTTTTTCCTCAACGTTGCTCCCCATTCGTTAGTTCCTTCGTATACCTTTTTGATCCCCATTCTCCTTTTACTCCTAGCTTTTCCTAAAATAGCCACCCTCAACTTAGGCTTTTTGCCTATATTGTGATGCACAATGTCTTTCTGACAGGACCAGGGCCAATAAAAGCCACCCTCAACTTAGGTGTTAACCTAATATGAGGTTCACAATGTCCTTGGAAATACCAAGGCCAATATCAGGATTTTCATCAACATAGGCAAGGTGAGTTGGGTGATTGCAAAGAAAAGGATTCATTACGACTCAAATTCTGGTTCAAAGAGACACTTTCATTTGGTTGGTCAATTTAGGCTAAGTGACATTTCATAAAACATGGCCTAAGATCCTTTCATAATTTAGTCATTCGAGCATTTCAGTGGGAATAACTAGGAAAGTTCTAGTTTACAAGTGTGCCAATTGAATTCAAACAACATGCTCACACGCACATGGCACACATCCTACGCTAACTAGCTCCAGCTAACCAAAGTGTTTTTCTCGCTCATTTAAAATCATCAACCAGACATATGCACAACCTTAGCACAAAAATCATTCAAAGTCGTTAGGGCATAATGCATGCACCCGCTATCATTGTGATTATCATCATACCAACTTGGGATTATTACCAAACCTATTACAGACCATATATTTATGCAAATTACGACCTAAAAATGCCAGTTCTACTAGATAGATCACCTGAGAGAAAAGAAACATGGCAACAAAAACTCCCAGGTGACAGAAATGTCCCACCCCCTCCAAAAAGAAGATGCATTGCCCTCAATGCGCAGAAAGTAGATAATCGAAGAATAACAAGGGCGAGGACATACCTGGGATGTACTAGGCATCAGACTGATCTGGTACATCAGCATGAGACCCCCTAGTGGGGTCGTCTCCCTCAACCTGTGGTCCATCGGTAGATGCACTACTTGACGCTCCAGCTTGGGCCGCCTCCAGTGCCAGCCGATCCTGCTCTTCCTATAATGTTGTTGCTCACCGACTGGCCCGAAGTTCTTTGCGCAACTATTTGGCTGCCGCCTCTTGAGGATCCTCCGACGGGCTATGGCGTTGGTGATGATTTTTGCCCTTCCCTTTTCTGCGAGAAGGTTCAGATTGTGCAATAGTGGCTACCGCAGGTGCTGGAGGCGCTGCAACCCACAAACCCTCTAAAGAAGGGGCTAGAGCAGGGGTCGAAAA
The DNA here is from genome assembly GCA_038996855.1 of Solanum aculeatissimum. NCBI lineage: Eukaryota > Viridiplantae > Streptophyta > Magnoliopsida > Solanales > Solanaceae > Solanum > Solanum aculeatissimum. The sequence continues at coordinate 6,310 of JBCEWC010009006.1, forward strand.
GATGTCCATGAAGGACTCAGTGAGTGTAGGTAGAGGTGGGGCATTATATTTAGCTATAAGCACGACTATTTGATTTTTCAACTCGGCAACCGTGTTAGCTATGTTGGAGGCCTCCCTCCCCGACAGATTGTTGATTTGCTCCTGGAAGTATGTCTTCAATCCATTAATCTGGGAGTGGAGGACTATAATCTCCTTGTGCCACTCGGATCGCATAGACTCTGTATGATTTTAGAGGACCTGTGGCATGCACTCCACTATTTGATCTACAATGGCCCGTGTCTGTCGCTGCTCGTTCACCAGCCGGGTCAAGAATTCATAGGGCACATAGACATACCCTGGTGTGGCTCCCACCTGGGAAGAGCTACCCTCAGCCTGCTCTGGTGCCCCGCCTATCAGAGGTATCCCTGTAACTCCCTCTAAGTCCATGCCCTGAGGTGGATCTGCTTGTGGAAATACTAGCGGTACTCTGTAGCGCGACATCCTTGTCCGGAAGAGGAGGTTGTTGACATCTTTGATCAAAGAGATATTTACCCCCCGCTGTTGGATAGGTCTTCCGTTCCAAGTATCGCGTGATGGGAACCTAGGCCCATCGGTAGAGTGCTCTGATAAGGCACGAAAATGGCATGGTCGATCGCTCACTGAAGGCCCTGTCTCTCATCTCTATAGCTATGACCCGACCTGCATTGATAGGATATCAGGCTATGAGGCAAGAAACTAGGGAATCTCGCGACAACTGAAGAATGTTGTCATTGAGCGTGGGTCGCAGACGAGCCCGCACTACGGACCACCAAAACTTAGGTTGAAAATTTAGGGAGGTTTTCGTAATAGGGATCCGTGGGTTATTTACCCATGAAGCCTCAACACCCTGCAAAGTAATTTTCTGGGCGATCCATGTGATAACAGAAACTCTGGAGGTAGGGTCAGCTAATAAGGCGGACTCAGAAACCTGATGGACTTTTGTAGCATAGAGTCCGTCCGCTGGTGAACGCTTAGTCGGTGCGGTGATACAAGAGCATTGGTCTGTACTCTGGGCCATGTAGGAAGCGATTGATAGTTGCCTCATAGATATCCACATCTTGTCCCCGAATGGTCAGACTGGGCAGAGGTCACATATTTCCAGCCATGTACCTCTGTAATCGCCGTGTACCACCCCCCGCTGCAGTGAGCAAATATGCCGTGTATGCTGAGTAGAATTCCTGGATGAGGGCAGACCCATAGAATCCAGGCTTCTGGGTCATCCACCCAATCTCATGGAACTCAAATGTGGCTATGATATCCGGGACAACATCAAGTTGCTCGATGAAAATTATCAACTCTGGGATCACTGTGCGTCTCTGGAAGCCCCAAAGCCTTTGGTTAGCCAATTCAAATAGATGTCCCTACTATCAGGAGAGGACCACCTGTCGTGGAGGAATAAGAGAGTCGTTCGGGCCTCCTCCTCATTAGGCGCACGAGCAATAATAGCGTGAATAGCATCATCATCATGCCCCTAAGCTCGACATTTGCATTGTTGTCTAGGTGTGGTGGTGTATTGGGATCGGCTGTGTGTTCAGTATCCTCAAAGTGTTTTGCAGCATCAACCTCCATACTTTCCAGTAGAGGTGGCCCTAAAGTGGAGAGTGGAGTCGCCTGTTGGGTCGTCTGGGCCAAGTTGTGCGGGGGGAGTGGGGTGAGATATTTCTAGTGAATTGAGCTCACACCCCCTCAGATGACTCTGAGCCCGAGCAACTCCCTATTGGTGAACTTGAGGACTCTATTAGATAATCACGAAGTCTGGTTTGTCTGCGAGGACCCATCGTGCCTGAAAGCATAAAACAAGTATCATTAGTCTTTGTGGATAAGCAGTCAACCCAAGTCCAAACGAGTACTCATACATCCTCGTTAGTGGTATTACGTGATAATGACCCTTAAGAGTGGCGTCACCCGGTCAATCATCGGGACATTGTACGTAGTACCCATTTAAGTAAACACAACAACAGTGCAACAACAAAAATTAATCAAGAACCAGTGCAGGACAACTGGATAGAATAGTGCATGGGCCGTGTGATGTGGAACGACCCGTGTACTATCTCGTCTGACAGGACTTGTAACAGTTTATTGAAGGGAAACTGGAAGGAACCTCACATGGGCCGTGTGAGGTGGAACGGTCCGTTCAACGAGTCGATTTCCTCATCGTTTCCAGCCATTAAAAGATGCCTAGGTCAAGTCTGACGGGCATCTGCATGGCTCGTGTACAATGACACGGTCCATTAACAGTACCGTTGGACATTTCAGGCAAAAGTTTGCGATGGCAACTCCGTAATTCCGGCCACACCATTCACAATTCGAGATAACAACAACTTACCTAACACATATCACCACGAATACTTCCATTTCGAACCCCCCTTTTGCTGTACATTGACACCCTAATTTACATTGTATATGCTAGGACAACCAAGGGTGTAACAATGGTGGATTTAACCTACCCACAACCCAAATCTCCACACAATTAACACCTTAATTTCGAGAAAAGTAAAATTAAAACCATGAGCGTACTTACTTGAAGTAGGATGAAATTTGACGGTTAGTGACGGGAGATGACCAGGACGATTCTCACGGTGAGAGAGTACACCAGGTGAAGTACTAGATGGATCGTGAGATGGCAAACAATACGTGAAGAAAGAGATGTGAGTTGAGGAAGTTGAGGACTTTGAGAGGAGTTTGGTAGAAGCGAAAATAAAACTGAAAAATGATTGTGTTTTGAGGACAGAGGTAGGTTATACACGGTCAAAACGCGTCAAACTGCATTGTCACGGTGCCCGAGACGGACCATTTAATGTGATACGATCTATCTAGTTATCTGTGTGATAAGTCTTGACAGATTATTTCACATCCATTTAGTGGATTAGGCTTCTGTCCGACTTCACGGTTGGCCTGACGGTCTGTGTGACGACACACGACCCGTTTGGCCTTCCGTGTGAAATTATTTTGGTACTTGAATAAACGCGGCCATGGTTGAGTCACTGTCACACTACACGTTGGACTTAACAGTTCGTGTGAGATCACACGACCCATTTGGTCCTCCGTGTAATATGACTTTGATTTATTTTAACCATATTTCAACCGAGCAGATTTTTTCCTATTCCACTGTAGGAGTAACGGTCCGTTTAACGGAACACGACCCGTTAGGCTTCCCGTGTGAAAGGACTTAGACAATTTAAACTACACGTCGCTTAGGTGAACTTACTGCCCCACTTCACGACATGCCTCATGGTCCGTGTAGGGTAACACGGGCCATTTGGCCGCCCGTTTAACATGACTTGGCATTTTCTGGACCTATTTTAGAGAGGTAGGTTACTGCCCCACTTCACAGCTGACCTCACCGTCCGTGTAGTGTCACACAGACCGTGTGGCCGTCTGTTTCACGGGACTCAACCTATATGTACTTACGTAGGAGACCGTGGCGACGACACACTCTTAGCCCGCGTGGTGGCACACGGGCCGTGCGTAATGCCGGGCCACAGGCCTTAGCTTAGCTTGCAAAGAACTCCTATGACCTTCTGTAAGGCCCATTTCAGCATATCCACCTGTCTTTGTGACAACAAAAATAACAACTAATGACATACGATAAACGGACTATATAATGTAAAAGCTAAAACAACAATTATCAAAACATGGGTTGCCTCCCAAGAAACGCTTGATTTAACGTCACGGCACGACGCAGCTCCCTCATTACTCAGACTTCATCAAGGTGAAATACCTCCACCACCGTGGCTTCAGATGCCTTACCCATATATTGCTTGACTCTTTGTCCATTCACCTTGAACCTGTGTCCATTATCTGATTCTAACTCCAATGCACCATGAGGGAAAAATTGGACCACCTTATATGGGCCGGCCCATCTAGATTCAACTTACCTGGAAATAATCTCAACCGAGAATTGTATAGTAGCACCCTGTCTCCCACATTAAAGCTTCTTGGGACTATGTGTCTATCGTGGTGTGCTTTCATCCTGGACTTGTACAAAGCAACACTATCGTATGCTTGTAACCACACCTCATCTAACTCATTTATTTGATCCAACCTCAGATCAGTGGCTTCATCTAAATTCAAGTTCAATTTCTTCACAGCCCACAATGCCCTATGCTCAAGTTCCACCGGTAAGTGGCACACCTTACCAAACACCAATTGGTATGGTGACATACCGATAGGGGTTTTGTAGGTAGTTCGGTAAGCCCACAATGCATCATCAAGCTTTCGTGCCCAATCAGTCCTAAAAGCATTTACGAACTTTGCCAATATCTCTTTGATTTCCCTGTTCGACACTTCGACCTGGCCACTGGTGTGCGGATGATAAGGAGTGGTGACTCGATGCTGTTTGACTCCATACTTGGCTAAGGCTGCAAGGAAAATCCTATTACAAAAATGAGTTCCCCATCGCTAATGATAGTTCTGGGGGTCCTAAATATGGAGAAAATGTTCCGCCTTAGAAACTGTGTTACGCTCTTGCTCTCATAGTTCGGTAGTGCCTCTGCCTCCACCCACTTGGGTACATAGTCAATGACCACCAGGATGTACCACATCCCATAAGAGCTCACAAATGGCCCCATAAAGTCAATGCCCCAGACATCAAAAATTACAGCCTCAAGAATAGGCGTCAAGGGCATTTCCTGGCGCCTAGAGATATTTTCCTGTCTCTGACATTGGTCACACCCCACCACTAGGTCATGTGTATCCTTATACAGCGTGGGCCAGTAGTACCTGTATTGAAGTATCTTTTTAGCTTTCCAGGAACTACTATGGTGCCCACCTACGGGAGAAGCGTGACATGTTTCCATTACGCTTAGCATCTCTGCCTGACGAACGCACCGTCAAATGATCCCATCAGCACATATGCAAAATAAGAAAGGTTCATCCCAGAAATACCTATGAACATCATGCAAAACCGTTTTCCTCTGGTGAGTGGTTAAGTCCTCGGGCATGAGGTCACTCACCAGATAGTTAGCAAAATCAGCATACCATGGGATTAAATCAACAGAGGAAGCTAATACCTATTCGTCAGGGAATGAGTCGTCAATAGTAAGCCAGTCTTTGCCCTTTGATTCATCTTCCAGACAAGATAAGTGATCAGCCACTTAGTTTTCAGTGCCTTTCTTGTCTTGGACATCAAAGTCGAACACTTGCAGTAGTAACACCCACCGGATCAGTCGTGGTTTGGCATCCTTTTTGATCATGAGGTATCTTAGTGCTACGTGATCAGTATGCACAATTACCTTATTCCATGAAGATATGGTCTAAACTTGTCGAACGCATAGACGACGGCCAGCAGTTCCTGCTCAGTCACCGTATAGTTCCTCTAGGCCTCGTTCAGGGTTTTCCTGGCGTAGTAGATAGGGTGAAAGATTTTGTTGTGCTTCTGACCCAACACAAATCCCACAACAGTACCACTCGCATCGTACATGATTTCAAAGGGGCATGACCAATCTGGAGCCACAACAACGCGTGCAGTGATCAACTTTTCTTTAAGTGTCAGAAATTCCTGCTTGTGGCTTTCATCAAAGTGGAATTTGACATCTTTATCTAACAGCTTGCACAATGGGTGCGCTATTTTGGAGAAGTCCTTTATGAATTGGCGGTAAAAACCTGCGTGCCCCAAGAAACTTCTCACCCCTTTAATTGAGATAGGCGGTGGTAGCTCTTCAATTACTTTAATTTTTTCTTTATCTACCTCTATGCCACTTTCGGAGATTTTGTGGACAAGGAATATTCCCTCCCTGACCATGAAATGGCATTTCTCCCAGTTCAAAACCAGGTTTACCTCTTCACAGCGTTGTAAGGTTTTTCTCAAATTTAGAAGACAATCATCAAAGGAATCCCCTACCATTGAAAAATCATCCATGAATACTTCCAAGGTGTCTTCAACCATATCAGAGAAGATTGACATCATGCATCATTGAAATGTGGCGGGGGCATTACACAGCCCAAATGATATCCGTCTGAAAGCGAATGTTCCATAAGGGCAGGTGAATGTAGTCTTCTCTTGGTCTTCAGGGGCTATTGAAATATGATTATATCTCGAGTAACCATCAAGAAAGCAATACCATTCTCTACCTGTTAACCGATCTAACATCTGGTCCATGAAAGGCATGGGGAAGTGGTCCTTCAAGGTCTATTTGTTTAGTTTTCTGTAATCCATGCACACCCGCCAACACGTTACAGGACGTGCTGGGACCAACTCATTCTTGTCGTTAGCTATGATTGTCATTCCCCTTTTTTAGGCACACATTGGACTAGACTGACCCATTGGCTATCTGAAATTGGGTAGATCACTCCAACATCCAACCACTTTATGATCTCTTTCTTAACAACCTCCTGCATGGGTTTAGCCTGCGCTGGTGTTCGATGCTGGGTATGCAGTTATCTTCCAGTTTGATTTTATGAGTGCATATACCAGGTGGGATTCCCACAATGTCAGCTATAGACCAGGAAATCACCTTTTTGAACCTTTGTAGAACCTCCAACAGTGCTACCATTTGTGCATATTGCAAATCTATAGACACAATCACAGGTAACATATTATTAGTAACAAGAAAAGAATACCTTAGGTGGTGTGGCAGTTCTTTGAGCTCCACAGTGGGGGGCTCTCCGATTGAAGGTTTGGCAGGTGGTGACGGTCTATTTTGCAAATCGAGGTCCAACCTTCTCGGCATGTAGGGTCTAGTTCCCCTACCTTGCAGTGGTTGCACTGCACTCTTATAGTCGGTCATGCTGTCCTCGGGGAAGTTCATAATGACAGCAACCAACTCATCAACAGTCAACTCCTCTTCAACTGGAACCTCAGAAAAGTATGTGTCCTCTACATCTATGATACACATAACTGACATTTCTTTGGGCCTCTTCATAGATGCACACACATTGAATTTGGCTTCTTCAGTATTCAAGAGAAAAGTCAACTCTCCTTGTTCCACATCCACCAATGCTCTGCCGGTGGCCAAGAATGGTCTCCCTAGAATGATGGGGACCTCAAAGTCGACCTGACAATCAAGAATAAAAAAATCCGCAGGAAGAATAAACCTTCCTACCTTTACTAGCACATCACATAGGATTCCCACTGGACTCTTAACTGATCTGTCTGCCATAAGCAGCTGCATCGTCGTGGGTGTCTGGGCTCCCAAGCCCAACTGTCGATATACTGCTAGTGGCATCAAATTTATACTTGCTCCCAAATCGCAGTGGGCCCTTACAAAATTCAACGCTCCTATTATGCATGGGATGGTGTAAGCCCCAGGGTCCTTTTTCTCAACTAATGATCTTGTAGCGATTGCATTACAGTGGTGGAGGGTCCCTATGACTCAGATGTGATAGTTCTTTTCTTGGTTATCGGGTCAATCATGAATTTGGCGTAGCCCGACATCTGCTCTAGTGCTTCCACTAGGGGTATGTTAACGGGCAATTTTTTTAGCATCTCTAAAAACTTCTGGGACTTGCCGTAGTCTTACTTTTTCTTCAACCTTTGTGGAAATGGTATTAGAGGCTTAGGGATAGCTGGCAAGGGAGTTGGTTCTGGTGTGTCCCTGCTATTTGATTTACTACAAATCTTAGCATCTTTGAGCGTCTCCCCTGCTTCTTTCCCCACCTCATCAGGTTGGTGCAGTTCTGGACTGGCTTCGCTACTTCTCCCTTGAACTCCCTTATCTCTGCTCAACACCAGTTTAGGAAGCATCATTCCACTCTTAGTAGTCACCTCCATATAATGCCCATCATTTTTGGGGTTCTGAATGGTATCACTAGGAAGGGCCCCAACCTTTCTTTGATTTAGTGAAGCAGATAGCTAACCCATCTGGTGCTCCAGTTGTTTGATGGAAGTAGAGTGAGAGTCTACCAATTGGCAAATATTTGACATTTCTCTACGCATATCTCTCACCTCACACTTAGTAGCCTCCACCTTATCTAGTACCTTAGTCATCATCTCTTCAAGCTTCGAGGCTCCACTACCCACATTTGGGCGTTCTCTATTTATAGGAGGTACATATGGTGCAGTTTGATCATTTCTGAAATTGTCCCTATTCTGCCAATTGCCATTGTCTCTCGCCACGGGTCGATCATAATAATTTTCTCGTCCATAGTTCTGACCTTGGTTTCTAGCGTTGAAGGGCCGGGAACCCCCTGGCTATTTAGCAATTTAGCCTCTTCGTCGAACTCATACCCTGCATCATCATACCTGGGTGCTAAGTCTACTGCTTTGACCTTTTCTATACCTCCACCCAGTAGCTTCTTTGTCAACAAGTTCATCTGAGTTTGCATGTAAGCCATGTCTTGATCACGTTCCTCTTCTTTCTTGCGCTGCTCAGCACTCATCCCAACAAGGAACCCTGAACAATCGCCATGTCTTGTGTACCAGGCTCTGCTGTTTTTGGCCACTTGATCTAGGATGCTGATAATATCGGGAAATGTTCTGGACATATACGAACCTCCACAAGCTGCATCAACAATAGGTTTACTCACAAAGTTACACGACTGGTAGAAAACCTCCTTGAGATGCTCATCTGTGAGGTTATGGTTTGGGCACTGCTTAATCTTTTGCCTGAACCGCTCACAAGTCTCGTATAGCGCCTCTGTGGGTAATTGTCGGTGTGCACCTATTTCATCTTTCAGCTTGAGTTTTGTAGATGCTGGAAAAATCTTTCTAAACATGCTTCCTTCATCTCACCCCAAGTGTGTATAGAATCGTAAAAAAGTTTGTTTAGCCACGTGGTTGCCTCCCTATACAGAGACAACGGGAATAGCCTGAGCCTTATTGCTTGTTGATTGACTCCTGGGATTTCAGAGGACTGACAGATAAAGACAAAGTTCATGAGATGCTGGTTTGCAACTTCTTGTCGTTGGCCCGTAAACAGACCTTTCAGCGATAGCATCTGCAACATAGTGCTGGTGATAGTGAACTTAACTCCCACAGGCAGTGGTGGCAAGACAATAGCTCCTGTAGCCTCGAGACCGTCTTCCTCATCATATCTGGCTCGTGGTTGCTGGCGAACAGGTGGCTGAATAGGGGGCGGTGGTCTATCTCCAACATGGTGTGGAGGAGGGATCACCGGTGGGACTCTCCCCGTGTTTAGGTCATGAATACCAAGTCTATCATGGCCACTATTTTCAACATTAAGGGCTAGTTCTTATCACCACTGCACCTCGCGCTCTTGTGCATTCATTCTTCTGATGGATCTTTGTAGCTCTGGGTCGTAGGAGAATAAAGGTTCACTTTTACTGTGGGTAGCGGGTATACAAAGCCTGTCTCCTGCAGCTGTAACAAACAAAACAGAAAAACGTAAAATCAGGAAATAGAATTACACTAAAACTAGCACTAATAGACTATATCTTTGCCGTATTCCCCGGCAACGGCGCCAAACTTTGATACGCCCAAATTCATACCTCAATTGAAGTGCAAAGCGGTCGTTAACCAAATATAGAACCCAACCAGAGTTGGGGTCGATCCCACATGGAATGCGTGAAAATACAGCTAGAAGTACTTCGTCTCACGTGCAATTGTAATTTCCTAAATAACAATGCTTAAAGAAAATAGGAGTTATTGTAGTACTACTTAAACTAAGTGAAAGATGTATTCTACTAATTTCTATCTACGATGACAATTGAAATTCAACAATAACTTTCTATACTAGGCTTGTGGTTTCCATGACACCAAATTCAATACGCAAACTTAGGGCTTTTGTGACTGTGATCTCATATACAGAGTAAGTAACTAGTTAACACCTAATTCACCTTCCAGTCCTTCTTAGGTATATCGCGTCCCTTACCTTCCAGTCTCAGAATGTTTTACTTATATCAACTTACTTTTCACTCCAGGATACTCTCACCTTCCAGTCTCGAGTACTTAGATTAGGTTAAAAACCCCGAATTCTGCCCCAAGACTCTTTTCCTAATCACTACCTCCCTTTCGGGCAAACAGTGAATACAGGATTACCCAAATGTGTTGACTCATCGAGGTTTAAGTTCAATTTAACATATCTTGGGTTACCTATCTTCTTTGGTAATCATGGTCCCCACAACCCTAGTTGTGGGTTTAGCCTAGCATGCTTGAAGAGTCCAAATTAGAACAAGATGAACAAGACATGATTCAAACTTACGATTGCGAGATCAACGAAACTACAACTTGAAATTGCAATTCAATGGATCAAACGTAGCAAAAAGTTTGCAAAAGTAATATCTCAAGCACAAGTTCACCTTGTTCTGTCCTTAGCCGTTAATAACAACATAAAAAATGACCTAATAAAAATGTATTTATATGATTTAAAACAAATCCTAAATGAAATAGAAAAATCAGGCGTCGGCAGGCTAAATCGACAACTACATGGGCCGTTTAAGATTCAACGGTCCGTGTCACCTCCCGACTTAATCTCCTTAGCACCTGGGCTTCACTAGTTCATCAGCTATCTTACTGCATCAGTTCACGACACGCTGTAACGGACCGTGTATCGTCACACGGTCCGTGTAACCAACTGTTTGAATTGCCTTGGTATTTATCTCGAGTGTACACTTTGGCCTTGATTCTGTGACATTTAACGGTGCATGAAACGGTTCATCAACCTGCCAACGGCTCGTCATACGCTCCGCTCACTTCCACTTAGCCTCAATTCCCTGACAACTTCATGGCCAACTTTCTGCCTTGTTTCACGAGCAGGTACACAACCCGTTAAAGAGTACATGGGCTGTCAATCCTTCCGTGTGATCAACCATGTCTTATTTTCTCCTTGCTCAGCTTTGGCCCTTCTCTGCCACTTCTCACGGCCAGCCTCACAGCCCATGGTGCTGACCGTTTGAAGCTATGATTTGCCCAGTTTTTTCCATTTCCTTACTTTATCTATGGTGTTCGTGACTTGCCTGATTTTCCTGAAAATGCACTACATAAAACATTAAACACACACAATTTTCTTGAGAACTTGCAAAAATTTCACTTGAAAAGCGTTAAATGATGAGCACTTTTGCGACTCATCAAACACCACCGCCGCCAAGTCAATATCATGGGTTGGATAATTTTGTTTATGCACTTTCAATTGTCAGGACGCATAAGCTATCACTTTACCATGTTGCATAAGTACACAACCCAAACAAATACGCGATGCATTGCAATAAACCACAAACCCATCTAACCTATTTGTCAAAAGCAAAATCGGAGCTGATGTAAGTCGATCCTTCAAAGTTTAGAAACTCTTTTCACATTCATTTGACAACACAAATTTGCCTTTCTTTTGAGTCAACTTAGTCAGTGGAGACGCTATGGAGGAAAACCATTCAACAAACCTCTTATAATAAATGGCTAAACCAAGGAAGCTTCGAATATCCAAAGGAGTCAATGGTCTAGGCCAATCCTTCACCACTTTGGGTTTCTTAGGATCAACATTAATGCCATCGCCGGACACCACATGACCAAGGAAAGCAACTCTTCCCAACCAAAATTCACATTTGCTAAACTTCGCATACAATTGCTTTTCCCTCAACGTTTGAAGTACCAACCTCAAGTGATCCATTTGTTCTTGCTCACTACGGGAGTAAATCAAAATATCATCAATGAAGACTACCACAAAGTTATCAAGGAATGGCTTGAACATCCGATTCATAAGATCCATAAACACCGCCGGAGCATTAGTCAACCCAAATGACATCATCATAAATTCAAAGTGACCATAACGAGTCCGAAAGGCCATCTTGGGAATGTCACACTCCCTCACCTTTAATTGGCCATAACCCGAACGAAGATCTATTTTGGAGAAGTGAGTAGCTCCTTGAAGTTGGTCGAATAAATCATCAATTCTAGGCAATGGGTACCTATTCTTAACGGTCACATTGTTCAATTGTCAATAATCAATACACATTCGGAGCGAACCATCCTTATTTCTGACAAACAACACGGGAGCACCCCAAGGTGAGATACTCAGCCTAATATAACTCTTTTCTAGAAAAATCCTTCAATTGATCTTTCAATTCCTTCAACTCTGTCGGGGCCATACACTAAGGAGAAATAGAAATAGGTTAAGTATCAAAAAGGATATCTATGCCAAAATATATTTCTCTATAAGGAGGAATACTGGGCAAGTCCTCGGGAAACACATTAACCACCGAAACCGATTCAAGCTTAGGTAACTCACCCTCCACATCTCTAACCCGCACAATATGATAAATACACCCCTTACAAATCATCTTCCGGGCTTTGAGGTAGGAAATACACCGACCGTTAACCACGGAATCACTACCCTACCACTACAGCACGAGCTTTTTAGGAACTTGAAATTTAAATTGTATAGTGTCACGACTCAGATAGGGTCCTAGATGTGACATGGCGAAAGAGGACCCGAAGGGCCTCGATCAAGCCATCATAGCATCATTACATTCATCATCGGTTAAGAAATGCGGAATCTAAACATGTAGCACATAGATTCTAGGGATTTGGGGACTTTGTACTCAAGTTTTGGGGACAAAACGGGAATAGGATAGGCATGCTTGCACATAGCACATAGTCATACATCATACTCAACATTCAAGCCATTATCATAACATGAGAACATAATCATAAATCAAGTGGGAATTGAATTATAATACATAGCCAAATATCCAACATACAAGTCAAACGTACAAGAGTATAGATTTGTCCAAACATGCCTCTACATAGAAGAGCGGGGTCTCGACAAGCTTGAGGCTCACCCTCAAATCAAAGAAAGTAAATACACGAAAGTAAAGAGGTAGATAGACGGTGGCTATTGCCCTTGAATAATAGGGCTCACCACGAGCAAGTCTTCAGTCAAGATATCAAACGTCGTCCGGAAAAATATAGATCTCACCCTCGTCCCCTACATAGTGATAACATATAGAAAAGAATATGGGTTAGCACAATTAAGCACTAAGTATGCGGGCATGCAATGCATATGACAAGTATAGC
>JBCEWC010009007.1:0-19233 GCA_038996855.1 Solanum aculeatissimum
TAATGATGCTATGATGGCTTGATCGAGGGTCTTCGGGTCCTCTTTCGCCATTTCACATCTAGGCCCCCTATCCGGGTTGTGACATTAACTCACTAAGATTTTCTTTTCTTTCTGAGATGGGTCGAGATGTGCTAGCCATTCATGTTTCAAGTGTGGCATCCGAATGTGCTTTTAGTAAGGCAGGATGCATTCTGATTCATTTAGGAGTTCATTAACTCCTAAATTGGTACAAGCTCTAGTGTGCCTTCAAGATTGGCTTCGGAGTGAATCAGAACCTATAAGTATTGAGGAAGATTTAGATAATCTTGAGAAACTTGAAGAAGGTTAGAAAAGATATTTTCATTGATATAAAATTGTGAATAGTTTATTTAATATTTTATTGCTTGAACCTTGACTTGTTATTGTATATTTTTTTAGATTTGGCCAAACTTGGAAAAGAACCTTCCGTTGATGACATATAAAATTGGAGCATTCCTTTATTAAATCTACTAAAGGAGGAGGAAGGAAGATGTCTTAATATTGAATATCTTTTTTAGTGTCTTATTTAGTGGATTATTATCCCCTTTTTTTTTTAACTATTTAATATCTAATACTTTCTTTGTTTCTTTGTAAATTAGATTTCTTCATGCCTGGACTTCGTCGTGCTAAAATTCAATTGTTATGGTTGTTAAATTGTTGTTTATGTCTGTGATGGTGCAACTTATATGGTGTGCACTGATTTTATTGAGTAGATAGTTTGTTGAATTGCTTTGTTATCAGTTATTGGTTTGTCGCTGAATTGTTGTTAATCATTAGTTTGATGTGTTGTGGCTGAATTGTTGTTAATGATTACTTGATTAGTTTGTTAAATTATTGGAAGTGTTGTAGTACTGCAATATTGTAGCGTTGGTCACTACTGAACAACTGAAATGTCAAAATAATTACTTAAATTGTTGGAGTACTGTAGTGCACACTATTGTTGATTTGCTGTTGTTGTTGCCTGCTGATAAGCCTGGTGGCTGGTGGTACTAGTGTTGAATCGTTGATAGTTGATATTGTTAGTGTTGCAGACTTGCAGTGCTGCCAGTGTAGTGGTGCACTATATTTCTATCTTGCCGCTCAGTTGTCTTTTTGCTGCAAGCTTGCAAGTTGCAAGTTTATTAGAATTTAGAGTTTTAGACATTGTTGCCTGCTTAATGTTGTTACTAGTGCTAGAAAGTGATTTTTTTTAACTTTTTGTTGCCTTTTTTTGTTTACTGTTGCCTGCAAGCCTCCAACTTTATTTACGTATTAGTTTATGTTGTATGACCGTGACGTATGGAAACTGAAAACAGTGAAAAGGCCGAAAGGATATGTATGAACTATGAAGGAATAAATTGACTCATAGAGTTTTAATTCTTAAACTTTTAATTGTTAATGTTGCTAATTAACAATAATCTCCTTTTTGTTGCCTTTTTCTGTGTACTGGCTTGTGACATCTGCAGGCATAATAATAACAATTAACTTTTTAATTAAAATATAAATCACTATATAATAGCCAAAGTCGGTGGGCCTGTTCTTGAAAGGTCATTTAAGAAGATGACATTTTTATTTCTCAATTAAATTTAACTTTTAATTCATGTGATTTTTTGTGTTCCATTGAATGTTATACATAAGTAAGTCTTTTTCTGCTCGGTATTTGTCCCGTCTAGTTTTTCTTCTTGTGCAATATGAGGCGTGATAGTTATTTTGTACAAAATATTTGTTTCCTCTGTACTCCGCTAAAAGTTTCTCCATCATCTCCCTTAAAAGTTTAAGAATTAAGTTTAATTGTTAATGGCTTACCCGATAATCGAATCGATAAAGGTCAATAACCGATAAAATCGATAATCGATAAATCGATCACCGATAAATCGATCACCGATAAATCGATATCTTAACGGTTCCTTAATGGTTTAACTTATCTACAAATCGATAACCAATAAACAAAATCGATAATATTCAAAATCGAACAGAATTACCCGATACGCAACCCTACTTGTGAGACTCATGGAAATAAATCTGGCAACAATGATGAATATTGAGATACCTTGAGGTGATATAATTACTTGTTGAGACAAGTAGGTCCGGTGTCAATGATTTGCTTATCTATATTGGGACGAGTAGGTAGTATTATTGACTTGGTTATCTTTTTGGGCAAGTAGGTCTGGTATCACTAGTACTCCTGGCTATTGATATAATTTATGGCAACTCAACCCAAAATGATTAGTTAAGCATTAATTGTGGCATCTAATACTATTCTAAAAATATATTTGATTATTATGAGCTTCATGCATCAATACATCTGCCCTAATATTATTATCTATGTGTTCATGCATATCTGAGTTGCACCATTGATTTGCATCTATTGCTTGTGGCTTGTATCATCTCTTGACCCAGGTAAGAGGCAAGGGCATTATGGTACTACCCCTTGACCCAGGTAGGAGGCAAGGGAGAGATTCATACTTTATATTACCTTGACCACGGGCAAGTGGTAAGGACTTGACATCACATTATTACCTTGACCCAGGTAGGTGGCAATGATTTGACATTATCATATTACCTTGACCATGGACAGGTGGCAAGGTTGTGACACACTTGACATTTGAATTGATGAGTTGTGCATTACATTTATAATTGGATTCATGATATTATGTGTTATTGAGTTGTGAATTACATTTATAATTCGATCTCTTATCCAGTCGGTCGAACCTGTTGGGTATATTTCAATGTACTCACCTCTACTTTGTTTCATCCCTGTATATCGTACACAGGGTTTGGGACAGGGTAGTTGATCAATCTATCGGAGTGTTGTGGATATCACCCAAATCTTTACAGTGAGGCTCAAACTTCGAGTCATCGTGGATCTTTGGATTCTCTTTCATTTCTTTTCTATTAGACTATGTATCAGATATTACGAGATAACCTTGTATTTTGTGTTGAGATAGTTGTATTTATCCTTCCGTACTATTTAGATGCTCTTGTACTCGTGACTGCAGATTTTGGAAGATTTTTTTGTTAAATGAGTTGTTTCTGCTTTATTTTATTCGTCTTTAGTTGTGATCCAATTTTGGGTCGTGATACTTGCAGATTACATTAGTGAAAACGATGATCCACCCAAGCTTAGGGATGTTTTCATTATGCCTGACAGTGATAGAATGGTTGATCTTTCATAATTTTTGTGTCTATAAATTTTCATTTTATTTGCAGAAACAGTTGCTAAGACTATAAAGACAAATTGTTTTCCCTTGTGTTTTTGATCTTGAATAGTTAAATTTTTATTTTGGTACTTTCCAACTGGTATAGTAGTAAGCATATAAAATTCAAACTGTATTTTTTTCCTATGTGTTTTTGCACTTAAATTGTTTATTCTTATATTTAGTGGCAATTTGTAATCTTTGTCATTTGAGATATGAAGAAATTGATACCTAGACAATATGTTAACTTAGCTACATGATACTTAAATTCAGTTACTTACTTAGTTATTTGATACCTTAAATATTATCTTGTATAGGTATCTTCAACTTTATAGAAGTTAGTTGATACTTCAATTTATTTACATTTTTAGATATTTGATACTTTGTTTAAATAGATTATTTATCCACTATATGATAATTGAGTCTTGGTACTTTATACCTTCAAAAAAGTTCATGTCTAATTTGTCATGCACATGACTAATATTTAAATTTAGGTGTAGAAATTAAGTACTGATACTTAAAGAATGATTTTTCGGATCAGGACTACCCAAGAGCATTGAACTTATGTTTTTGTATTAATAAACAAATGATCTCTAATCAAGTATAAAAAAAATTCATATCCACATTTATGCATCAATATAACATACAAATATTTATGTTACCTCTAATCTCATCATCTGAGTTATACATTAGATGATATTTATGTATCAAAATCTACCAATCACAAATTATCATGAGTTTAGGTGCAAGTATTTATATTTTTTATATTTAGAACCTACAAAAGTATTACTTTGTTCGGATATATTAATAAACACAAAACATAATAACATAGAAGAACTAATTCAGAATTATTCAACAAGAAAATTTATTTATCCAAGGAAATGTTCAACAACACTTAAAGTTCGTACTCTCACAATTAAATGGGTAACTACAAATCAATCTATCATTTTTCTTTCGGATA
Organism: Solanum aculeatissimum; assembly: GCA_038996855.1. Classification (NCBI taxonomy): domain Eukaryota; kingdom Viridiplantae; phylum Streptophyta; class Magnoliopsida; order Solanales; family Solanaceae; genus Solanum; species Solanum aculeatissimum. The sequence goes on from JBCEWC010009007.1 coordinate 4,156, forward strand.
GAAAATACAAGTTCTTCTGTTGTGACCTTTATGGCCACAACGCCTACAATAGTTTGTGTTTGTGCTTATCTTTTTACCTACGTTTTTTCCCTTCCTTTTCTGGGTCTTGCAGACATCCTTTTGTACTTTGGTGGAAGAACAACTTCATCTACAACATCTTTCGGCGCAGATCAATCCCCTTTATCTGGCATTGGAATCATTGGAACCTCATACATATTTGTCAATGCTTTCGGCTTGTAATAATCAGAGCAATATGGATGCATATTGGTTATATTTTTGCTCTTCAAAACAACAACTATGTGTGAACATGGCATCTCATCAAGTTGAAACCTCTGACAACTGCATGTTTTTCTTTCAAGGCAAACAACATATCTTCTACTAGAATCATAAACCGAATAGATATACTTAGAAGAAGAAATAACCTGTCAGTACTTAATAGTTAGTAAATTCATTAAAATATTCTTTTTTATTGATAACTAGTAATCAGGCATTACATATTATTAACAATATATTTATTTATTTTAAACAGATAGACACTTTAAAAAGATAAACAAGACAGGGGTTGACACATACCTTCATCCTCGAACATTTAATTGTATTTTCAACCAGAATGTCCTCAAATTTCTTACCCAAAGTTTCTCTAGTATATGATGTCTTTTTCCTGTTTTTGCAATTTCAAGATCCAAAGAGAATTCTAGCCTCTTCCAAGAAATCTATTTATTGGTAGTTGTCTTGCATTTAGCAGAAACCTATTTATACATTCAACAATGTTAGAAGTCATCATCCTCCCCCTGTTAGTTGTTGTGTGTACTCGAGACCACTTCTCATACCCAACATTTTAGAGATACTCTTCCACTTTGTGATCAATTTTTTCAACTTTTGCTATTATCCTATCAAAATCTCCTATTCAGTAACACTTGGCCATTGAGTAGTACATGTCACTTAATGTGTTTTTGCTCTTCCTATAATTTGTGCAAACATTTTTTCAAACATGTCATATGCATGCATGATAAGAGATGTTAGAAAAAATAATACTTATACTCTTGATAATATTTTCATTCCGATCTGATACCACACACATATTCTTCCTCTCATCGAAAGTATTTTTAAACTGTTGAAAGAATCACAACCGTGAAGCGTCATTCTCTGTGTCAACCACACCATATGCTAATGGCAATATGCAACCTACGTTGAGATTTCAATGCAAAATATTCAAAATTGATGTATCAAAAAAATATTATATTTTTTAAAATGAAATAACAAAACAAACACGATACCTACCTTGTACAATGTGCTAGTTGATACGAACATCCCTTTATAAGGCCCACTAAGATGCGCACCATCAACAACGACAACTGATCTACAGAACTGAAACCCTCCCATAAGTGGCCTTAACACAATGAAAAGATACATGAACTCGTTCTCATATGACTTGTGCATCCTTATATATGAATTTAGATATATTGTATTTAGCATATGTATATATATATAGATATCTGCCTATAACCCTTTGCAAGTTTTTCCCTCAACATCTCTAATGCTCGTTCTTTTGCATGCCACACTTTTTAATACGTACTATCTACCTCATAAGCAGCTTTAACATCCTCAACTATATCATTCGGTGTGTGATTTCTTTTATGATTAATCAACTTTGGTGCTATCACACTACTAACAAATGATAATGTCGCTTCAACTTTGTTTAACATCCTTTTCCTCATAGGACATGTATAAACATCATTGAAGTATCTAATTTTAAATTCTTCTATATTTTTTCTGCATGACACCGTTCTCCAAGCACAATCCTCCGAGAAGCATTTTAATACATAGCTAAAATTTAATTTACATAACTCCTCAAATCTGTACAAAAATTCTATTGTAATTGACAATACTTCATTACATTAGCCGATGTTGTTTGATTCATCATCAACAATTCAAAGTGCTTTCATCTAAAAATGAAAATGTAAATCCGATACTGCAGTTGAGTACCAGACTACTCACAACACAATATTTATTTGTTTGATACGTGCAATATTTTCACAAAATTATTATTATTTGATATTAATTTAGTCAATAAGTATCATAAAGTTTAAACTAATTTGTGATTTTTAACTTTCTTTTTATTTTTATATAGATCACAAAAGGAACACTCAACTTATGCAGGTATACGAATCAAGTTTTTATTTCACAATATAGGTATAAAAAGTATCAATTCAACTTAAGACGTACCTTTTGTTGTTAGATCTTTTAACTCTGAAATTGCACCCTTTATCAACCTTATATTTTTCCATTATGGCTACCAGGGTCGCTTTATCCTTATAAACTTACTTTTCCTCGACTTCGAAATTTTGGACATAATAAAAAAGGTTGATACGTCCAATCCATGTTCAAAACACGGATCTCCATTTTCAAACTCTAAAGACCCAATCACGTGAACATCATTTTTTGATACCTCAACACAGACAATCGATCCATTGATACTATCAAACGTTTGCGTATCAACAACATCTAAATCAAACTTATCTACGCATAATGGATACTTTCTAAACCTATGTTCCCTCTTCTTAATCTCAACATATAACTTCACACCCATGTCGTTTTGAATAGAAATCGGACAACAATTACCTTCTACTATATATCTAATGGTTATTCTTGTTCTTTTTTGGTCGCATCCAGTTCAGCCGCGATTGCTTCATTCAAATTAACAAATGAAATATTTTCTCCAACAACGATTCAATTACTTTTGTATCCTTGGTAATCAACCTCAGATTCCCATTTTCAGAATGGTGCAGCAAAATTAATACGTTCATACCTTGAAAATTTGTTCTAATCTCAAATTTGCGATTTCTAGAAAGTAATTTCTAGAAATTTTTAAAATTTTTGAATTTGATTCTGTTGCGCATATCTAGCAAATCAAATTGTTGTCGACAATGTTACATCGTAATTAATGGGCAATTTAATTAAATTTCAGTTTATGCCCGTTTAAAGCATATTCGATTTGTCTCATGCCTATTTTTTCGTTAAGTATCAAACGTCCAATAAGGTATCACGCACAACTAATTTTTAATTTTTTTTAATTAATTTAGAAATAATTGATATATAAAGGAATTAACCTTTTACGGTATGAAATTTCTATAATTTTTACTAAAACATATTTTGGCCCAATTGATAGTATTGGATCACGGCCCAAGTGTAAATAGGTCGGCAACAACAAAAGCTTGTAGGAAATAGATAAAACCCTGTCAAGAGTCCTCTTCTCTTCCCTCAGCTGCGAAGAACAATCCTCAAATAACTCCTGCGACGAACAACGATGAGGCCAATATTGATGAAGGGCCATGAAAGGCCGTTAACTTTTCTCAAGTACAATAGAGATGGAGATCTGCTCTTCTCTTGCGCCAAGGACCATACCCCTACCGTTTGGTTTGCCGATAACGGCGAGCGCCTCGGCACTTACCGTGGACATAACGGCGCCGTTTGGTGCTGCGACGTTTCTCGTAATTACTTTGCTTTTCTCGATAATTGCTTGTCGCTTTGCTTTGTTTGTTAGCTTTTCTCTCTCTTTCATATAGCTCCTAATGAAGCTCTGATTACTTAAATAAGCTATTTTTCAGATAATATATGTTTGCCTCCACGGCTTTTGGTCTAATGTGTTAGGCGCACTTCTCGCCTGAGTTTGAATTAATTAATTCCCTAAATGTTTGTGATGACAACTACTTAATCAATTGTGTAAACAATTAACCAAAGTAGGTTCTGATTAAATCAGGTGAAAGAACCCTAGGACATTGAGGGCTATTCTAGTTTTGATAGTTCACCTGCTTGTAAAAAAACTGATATGGTCACAATTTTTTCTATCGCTTGTTTAATTCACTTTTAGCTAATAAAATGTGATATCCAATAATCATCTGCGGCTTGTCTTACTGATTTGCTGCAAAACCAAGCACTGACTTTTTTCAGATGAACTTGATTAGTGGAAATTTAATATCCAATAATCATTCATTACTGATTTGCTGCAAAACCTAGTTGGGAAATAATTCTATTTTCTCCTGTGTAGGATGATTTCGTTTTTCTTTTTGATGGGTGAAGTTGTGTAGGATGATTTCTTATCCTTTATCTTGTTCCCCTCGTGACCCAAATAATCTTTTGCTTAAGGATTACAAAACTTTCATTCACAGATCTTCTTACTTCTCTCCTTTGTTTCTCTTCATATTTTATCAATCTATGTTATTGGAATTTCTGGAGTTCTCTTTATGTATTATATCCACTTTGGCTAATGAAAATTGGAAGTAGTAAAGTAGTTTTCATTGGTCTTGCCTTTTTACCTTACAATAGTTTCAAGGTCCAATTCTTGCTGACATGTTTCTTTTTCTAAAGAAAAGGTAAACGAAAATTGGGAGTCACAGATCAAGAGAACAAGTGCATTTTTTTTTCATTTATATTATGTATGGTAAAGTTATAATGTATGATTAAGTTTATAACTATGAAAAAAGGGACTGTCTGTGGTTGTTGACTTGTTGATTTTTTGTTAAAGGGGATTCATCCAGGCTAATAACTGGAAGTGCGGATCAGACTGCAATGTTATGGGACGTCCAAACTGGTACCCAGCTGCACACGTTCACCTTTGACTCCCCTGCTAGGTCTGTTGATTTTTCGGTTGGTGATAAACTCGCAGTGATCACCACTGATCCTTTTATGGGACTGACATCTGCTATCCATGTCAAACGCATCAGCAGAGATCCCAGTGAACGTAAGTTTCTGGAACTCTTAAGGTTGATCTTCTATTATGTTGTTTGTTTCATAGTTGTTTTTTGACAATTAATTGTTGGTTGTATTTCTGTTTGTGAAGTACATGTTTTCCTTTGTTTTCTCTATTCTTTAAAATTGCAAATAATGAATTAAATTATTGTGAAAGCATCAAATATATTTCCTTTTTACTATGAGTTTTCAAGTATCTTATGCACAAGCTTCATGTCTCCACTATAGCTTTTTAGGCCCACTCTGTCTCCTTTTCAGAGATGTGAACGTTAATAAGGTTCCTTTTATTTTTTATTATGACCATATAAGCACAGATTTGGTTTTTAAATGACTTAGATAAGTGAAAAATTTCTGAAGTCACGTATGGAGTAGCTATAATGGTTTGTTGTATTCTTAATTAGGGAACAATCTCTCTACCTCTATGAGGTAGTGGTAAGATCTACGTACACTCTACCCTCTCCAGGCCCTGCTTAGCGAGATTTCACTGGATATGTTGTTATTGCTGCTGTTGTTGCTGTATTAATTAGTTTTATCATGTTTTGATATGATTGACGTCATTTATCAGATGTTTATCTGTTCTGTCTTTGTGCTGACCTTTTGGCTGTTGAGATTGTTCCTTGTATGCTGTGGTGTGGTTATTATCATTGAAGAAACTTGTCATTGTGAACATTGGCATATGAATAATTGTTAAAATATGTTGAGTGAAGAGGCTGTTTCATTGCTCTCTGACTTACCAACTCAGGCCATCCGATTGTATTATATGTCTGCTGGCCCCTGTTCTCAAACTGAACAGAATCAATCCCTCCTGGTACTGATTCTTTCATCAGTAATAGCAACACTTAACTTCCATGTTGGCACCTATGTTATACACTTGTCAAAACCTATATTAATGCAGATATCCAACATATAATTGTTCTCTATGATAAGTACACAACCAGAATAGTGGAGCAAAACCATTTCCACTCCCTACTGGAGTGTTCATGTTTATCATGTTCAAATTCCTCTACCACTGGATGGTTAGTTCCCTTAGAAATTATATGTTGGTTTTGGAACATGATGCATTTGTGTGCTTAGAATGAGTTGATGCATGTTGGAAGCTGACAGGACAGAACTTACTCCCATACTTCATACAAAGCACTGAAACACCTTAAAGGAACCAGATCATGTCCTGTTACAATCACATGTTCTTCAGCTATTGAGTTACTACTGCTATTTTTAAGTTAATAGATAATTCACTTCGATGTGGAGCTTGGTTATGAGGTCGGGAAAGCAGATGACTTTGATTTCTCCCTCACCCTTTTTAAGTTCATTTTCCAATTAAAAAACTGTTTTGTCATTTTATACCTCCTCTTTGTTTCTTTTAAAGTTCATTTATCATTAATAATTATCTAATTAGTTTACACATTTTCCTTTATGCGATGTAAACCGGAACTTGAGAATAGGGAAAAAAATGTCCGGTAGACGATATCAAAAGCAAAGATGACCACCATAGAAATATGTAGGATTTATGTGCCAGAGAATGGAACACCAGGGTCTTCCTATATATTCAATTAATACAAACTAGGAACATACGTTGCTTTATGGAATATGTGTTGTCAAGGATTAGTATACTTCCAGTGTTGTCACATCTAACACATTGATATGCTTTGGAATTTGGGACGACGGGATATGCCTTGTATAGTTTGCTATTTTTTCTCTGGTGGTGGTTGTCTTATTCTAATTTCAAATGGGCCCACTTTATCTTCCATTATTTTGGGTACTTTGTGACACTCATCTCATGATCTTGACATTCACAGTATCTAATAAATCATCTTCGATATTATTTTAGAAATTAGCGAGTCAGTGCTCGTCTTAAAGGGTCCCCAGGGAAGAATCAACAGAGCTGTGTGGGGACCCCTGAATAGAACAATTATAAGTGCTGGTGAAGATGCTGTAATACGTATCTGGGATGTTGAGGTACGTTGATGTGTTTCAGTTTCATGGAAAAATGTGCTGTCAATATGTCAAGATCAATAGATCTTTTGGCCTGTTACTCTGGATACTATATTTGATTTTTTTTAACAGTTTGGTGATTTATCAGGTGGGCCTGATTTTTGTTTTACTCCCATCGCACTATATGTTTGTTGTTTGTGCTGTTTTTCTTTCTTAAATTTAAATTAGTTTTACGATAGTTCTCCCTGTTCTTCAAAGGTAGTGTAGTGTAGTGTATTGACGGTTTTTCAAAATTTGCAGACTGGAAAGATACTGAAGGAATCTGACAAGGAAATCGGTCATAAAAAGGGTATTACATCACTGCAAAAATCAGTGGATGGTTCTCACTTCATTACTGGTTCGCTCGATAAATCTGCAAAGGTAGCTCCTTATACTTGGAACTATGGCCGTTGTTTCAGTCTAAGTTCTTGCAACTCACTAGCAATATTTCATTTCTGATTTTCAGCTATGTAATGTCCATATCCACTTTGTTTTTTTCTTCTTTTTATTTCTAATCTCTCTGCTGATTTTCCAGCTCTGGGACATCAGAACTTTGACACTTATCAAGAACTATACAACTGAACGACCAGTGAATGCAGTCACTATGTCGCCGCTTCTTAATCACGTATGTATTGGCACACTCATTAACTAATATATCAAATGGTTCTGCTGCGACAAATATTTGCTCTCTCTATGTAACGGAATATATGTCATCTTATCTCTGTGTATTGGAATATCTGTTATCTTATCTCTATATGGTGTCCCTTTAGCAAAATGAGTTAAAATGTTGAAATATTTATGCGGCTACCCTTCGCCTCCTTGAAGATTATGTCTCCTTCTTGCTGCTCCTTTTTTGTGTTGATTGTCAGTGTTCTGAATGAAGTCTTTTAATTCAAAATATTCTTTGATGGAGTGTTACAAGTCCACCATTACAAGAGATTGATTAAACTGTTATACACTGCAGTAGATCTTTTAATCATTCACTAGACAAGGGAACTTATAGCTCACTGAAACCAACATTTGATCACTACTATCCAACATTTGATAAGGAAACTTGAACTTAAATATCTTATGAAACAAAAGAGATTTTTTTGTTAACGTCTAAAGAGGTGGTTTCTTATTACTGATTAGGAAAATAACCCCAAAAAAAGGGACCGGAGATGTCTTACTTTGCATGCTGTTGCTAGTCTAAAAATTTGTTCTTTCTGCAAGCAAAGTTTTTTCCAAGAGGTTCTGTAGTGTTTCTTAAAGTGCGTCTCTAATCTAATGTTGCTCATGGTCCAATAGGTGGTTTTGGGAGGTGGTCAGGATGCTTCAGCTGTCACCACTACTGATCATCGTGCTGGAAAGTTTGAGGCCAAATTCTATGACAAGGTTAGTGGAGATATTTGTGTTAGGGATGATCTTCTCCCCCACCCTGATAAAGAGAAAAAATGAATCTGATTTGGTTTCATAACATTTCGGAGTGAGTAATTTGTATCTGGATATTCATCAGATTCTTACTGAAGAAATAGGAGGTGTTAAGGGGCATTTTGGACCAATAAATGCTTTGGCTTTCAATCCTGATGGGAAAAGGTAACTGATCATTCCACATTGCTGCATCTCATGTGCGGATGTCATGTACTTATGCCATTATTAAAACTTGACTTTGTTTTTGTGTGGGTTCATGAGTTTTAGATTTTAATCCAATAACTTATTCTAAAAATTGTGTATCTTACCTTTTTTTAAATGGGTTCCAAGAAATCTCGACTTTTCTCTTCTTGTCATCTCTTTTTGTTCTACTACTACCACCTCCATATGAGAAAGTTGAAGATGTTCTTTATTAACAGTTACATTTTATTAGAATGATAATGGTTCCTAATTAGTTTTTTAGTCCGATAAGTATAGTACTACTACTACCTCTACCTCCATATGAGTTAAGACAAAGATTAAACTTTTCTTTATTAACAATTTTAACAATTAAGTCTTACAAGAATGACAGTGGTTCCTAATTAGTTTTTATAGTCACATAGTTATTCAACAATCAATGATTATTGAACAAAAAGGGTCCTGTTTAAGAAAATGGTGGACTTATTTTAGGACAACTCAGATAGAAAATTAAGGCAACTCTTTTTGGATGGGTAGAGTGAAATTAGTAGTTCGAATTTTTTGAACATGCGATTTTACTGCCTGCCTGTTTGTGCCACTTTGGTATGCCCTGGATTTACTTCCTCAATAAAGTTGGAATTCATATTTATTATAGGACCATGGTTCCTATATTTATATTAGGTTGGAACTTACTAAGTTCTATTGTATTTGGGATCAACAACTTGATATGAGGGGGTTATATTTGGATTTACGTTTGCTTCCGTGTTGTACTCTCTTCCCTTTTCTGACTCATTTTGGTCATTTTTAATCTGCCTATTGCTGTCAGATATTTGGATTAAAAAAAGGTTTGTTTTTTTTCAGTGACTATGCAACTTTGTTAGACTTGCATGTCAGTGTAGGTTACCTGTAATTTGTTTAACAAGATGAATTATTTAGTGTTCTAATGAGATGAGCCCCAATAGAGCTGAATTCGTATAGTTGACTCCAATAGTTTTGAGATTGAGATGTAACTGAAGCCACAAACCTACCGAGAAGCTTACAGTAAGGGGAAATCTTGTGTGTCTATTCTGATGGGAAGCCTACAGTAAGGGGAAATCTGTGTCTATTCTGGTGGGGGTCTGGTCCATCTAGAGAGATGGTGTCTCCTGTTTTCTTGTGGTATAAATGTTTTTATGGTAGTTGTATGAGGAAACCTCTTGTTTATTTTATAGTAATAGACAAAGGGTTGTAGTAAAACCTTGAGAAGGTTTTTAACTCCAAGCATAGCACAAATAGGAAATGGGGCATCAAATGTTTCGCATTGTGACCTTGAAATTTGTTTCTGATTCCAGGGGTTTACTTTATGCATAAAGTGACCCTTGAGTTTTTTACTTAATTCTAGAAACAAATTCCATTTTGAACAATTTGAGAGTTTTCAATCAATGAGAATCCAATTCCAGTAATGTTGATCAATTTCCATTTTTGAATAAGCTGATGTGTATTGGTTCTTTCATCTGGAGTGTTGTGTGAACTCCCTATTTGATTTTGCAGTTTCGCAAGTGGTGGTGAAGATGGATATGTGAGATTGCATCATTTTGACCATGATTACTTCAGCATCAAGATTTAGATTTTGACAGGAACAAGCTTTTGGAAGTTTGGTTCTTTTTGGGTATTCAGTAGAAGAAGATTGGTGCTTATTGACAGTTCTCTGGAAGAGGCGTCTCTTCGATTATTTGTAATGAATTTCTTGTATGCTTTTATTGTTGCAAGCTATGCTTATCGCACAGGAGAAATGACATCTTATTCATGGACAGGTTGAGCAAAACATATTTACTGGTTACGTTGAGGTGCAATTTTTCAAGTTTGCACTTGTTTACGAAGGAGCTAGTGGGATATATTTATGCAAATTTCATATATTTTACTTTTTGATTCTCTGCTGTTTTTGATTAGCTTGAAATTTCAGACGTTCCATAGGGGTTGGAAAATTGCCACTTTTTTGACAACTCGTTGAAACTTGGCTATTATTTCATAACTAGAGAAACTAACCTCATTAAGGATGTGTTTGGTGCAAAGGAAAATGTTTTCTTGAAAATCAAGTTGATTTTAAATTTATTTTCTCATGTTTGATTGGTAATTGAAAAGTATTTTTTATTGTTTAATTAGTGAATGAAAATATTTTTAAGAGTATTTTTATAAAAGATAGTTTTTAAATATTTTGCGGGGCAAGATGGGGTTAAAAAAAATGAAAAGTTTAAATTTTGAAATTTTCTCAAAAATAATCTTTTTAGTTTATTTTGTTTTGGGGGGTGGGGTGATGGTGTAGGGAGTAAAAATTAAAATTTTTGAAAGTTAATTTTTTTCAAAAATAGATTTATAATTTTTTTGTGAGGGTGGGTTAGGGTTGGCAGAAAGTAGAGATGCAGATGAGGTTAATAAATAAATATTTTAAAATATTTTTAAAAAATAAATTTTAAATTTTTTTGGGGTGGGGTTGGGGTAGGGGAGGGGGAGGGCCAGGTGAGGTAAAAAAGTTAAAATTTTTAATTTTTTTTAGAGGGGTTAGGTGAGTCGGCGTAGGGAAGTGGATTTTTTTTTAAATTTAATGTTATTTTAAAAAAGTAATTTTTTGGGGGGGAGGGAGGGGCATTGTGGTAGGGATGAAGTAATTTTTTTTTTTAATTTGAGATTGAAAGAGTGTTTTGGAAAATATTTTTCTTTATTTTTGGAAGTAAGTTATTTTTTATAAATTTGAGAAAAATAAGTTATTTCAAAAATATTTTTCAAAACACTTAAACCAATCATAGAAAATTAAAAAATATTTCCCTCCAATACCAAACACACACTAAGTAAAAAATTAGACAATAGCCACTTTTTTGACAACTCTTTGAAACTTGGCTATTACTTCATAACTAGAGAAATTAACCTCACTAAGTAAAAATGCAAATATAACTAAGGGTCTATTTAGAAAGTCATCTGATAATTAGTAATTACTGTAATTACAAGTATAGTAATTATTGTAATTATAAGTGTTTTGTTTGGTTGTACGAGTATAATTATAAGATTATATTAAATTTTTAAAACAAAAACTAATTATCTAAAATTAAAATTTTATATTTAGAAAAATAAGTATATTTATAAATAATATTAGATTAAGTATTTAAGATATATGTTATCTTTGGAAAATATATTAATTAGTAAACATATATTCTTAATTAACGTTGGAAAAAATTATTATATTTTTAAAATTAGTATATTTGATTAAATTAATCATAAAAACTAAAAAGTACAAAATTTTAATGAACATAAAAAATTGAATGTTTAACACAAATATTAATATCATAAATGTTAGTAATATTAAGGAAAAGAAAAACTTAACACTATAACCTTATTCAACAATAAATTCTACTTTAGTTTAAATTTTTTAGAATATTAACAAAATTATTCTAATAAGAAAATTTTTTAGAATAAATAAAAAAAAATGTAAAAAACTGCATGAGATAACATGAAGAATTAAAAGTTGAGAATGAGAAGGAAATAAAATATAAATGATAAAAAAATATTTTTAGAAAATATTGGTAACAAAAATAAAAATAATAGAAATAAAATTAAATTAAAACAAAAAATTAAAAAAATGAAAGATTTTTTTTAATTTTTTTTTCATGTACTTACATGGTTTCATCACATAAATTCCTTACCCTCCCTCGGGAATTGAACAATGTAATTACCTCCTTCAATTACACTCATTTCCTATCTTGTCAAGTAATTATTTGCTATATCAAACGGGTCAAAGAGTATAACTACACACAATTACACCAAATTCTAATTACATGGTGACTTTCCAAATATGCTCTAAATATTTTATCTGTATATAGAACATAAATGAATCTTTAGTAATTAAAACTTTTTCTTGATTCTATCATAAATTATTACTATGGGTAAAAGACCTATTAGAATTGGAAAAATTATATTAGTATTGGAAGTTCTTCAACAATACCATATTCTGTGAAATTTTATAACTAGGATTTAGGGAGGATAAAATGTATGCAGGTTTTATCACTATTTCTTGGAGATAAAGATACTGTGTTCGAAAGATTTTTGGCTCAAATATATCAATGCCAAGTAAAAAAAAAGAAAAAAAAAACAATAAATATAGAATAACGACTAAAAATATAGAATAACAACTAAAACAAAAAATAATATCAATTCTAAAAAAATAAATAAATATTAATATAACACTGTCACTGTCAACTTCTTTAAATAAATAATTTTACTATAAGGCCTATTCAAAAGAATGAGAAACACTTAAATAACAAGTTAAAACATTGAACAATGTATATTGTGCTACACAGTAAGAAGAAAACATGGTAACTATCTCTTTTTAACTTTGTCATTTAGAGTTAATATATTTTTTATTATAAAAATGACTTATATATGTATATCGTTATACTTCATTCTTACAAAAGTAGCATATATATATTTTTTATCTAATGAAAGTGAAAAAAAATAATTTTAGATTTATTTTTTTGATTTTTTAATTTTAATAAAAATCATATAGGGTTATATAAGATCCTCTTTATATATATATATATATATTACTTCTTTGATTATGTGTGATAAAAAGATACCACCTAAACTTAAACGTAAGTTTTACAGAGTGGTGATTACACTGTCTTTGCTATATAGGGTGGAGTGTTGACCGATCAAAAACTTATATTTTCAGAAGATGCAGGTCCTGGAGATGAGGATGTTGAGATGGATGTATGGACGTACCAGGAGTGATAAGATTAGAAATAAGACCATTCGGGAGAAGTCAGAGGTGATCCCCTGTGGCTGACAAGATGAGGGAAGCGAGACTGTGATGATTTGGGCATGTATGGAGAAGAAGTACCGATGCTTCTGTTAGGAGGTGTGAGAGGTTGGATTTAGGAGTTACTTCGAGAGGTAGAGGTAGATCGAAGAAGTATTAGAGGGGAGGTGATCATCAAACAAGATATGACGAAACTTCATCTCACCGAGGACATGACCTTAGATAGAAAAGAGTGGAGGTCGCATATTAGGGTAGAAGGCTAATGGGCTAGTAGGGGTAGGTTGTTGTTTGGCCTTGTGTTATAGTATGCTAGTAGAATTAGTGGTGTCTTTATATCCGACGTTGTCATCATCCGTCTTATATTTGTTACTTTTATCATATTTACCCACTATCATTTGCTTTTCATTATTAGTCATTTTCCTTTTTTTCTTCATATCTAGTATCTTCTACTTATGAGGCTTAATTTTTGAGATGAGGGGTTTTTCGAAAACAACCTCTCTATCTCTATGAGGTAGTGGTAAGGTCTACATACATTTTACCCTCTCCATACCCTACTTGTGGAATTCCATTTGGTATGTTATTGTTGTTGTTGTTGATTATCATTATTTAATTTTTTTATTCTTATTTTATTTTTCTCCTTTCATTTCTTAGTGTAAAAACAGGAGGAAAAAAAATTGTCAATTGAGAAATATGTTGTAATTTTTTTTTGTATTTATAAAAAAAAAATTGAGGCATATAAGATAAATTTTGCAAAGTTAGTGAACAATAAATTTGATCATAAAAATAGTAAATTCAAATAGTCATTGAATCAAAAAGATTTAAAAAGATTACGCGTGAGAAAGATCAAATCTATCTCTACTTGAATGTTTTTCTTAACAAAATCAATTTTACATTAATTTTTTCACTTTTGTTAGAGAAAAAGGGTATAAGTGAGTTATTTTGAGTAACATTAAAAATAGGAAAAATTAATTCGTATGTCATTATTAGATAACTTATTATAACTTTTGTAGGTAGTTGTAAAGTATTACCAATATAACAAAATAATTACAAGTTTTAACAGATTAATATTAATTAGCAAGTATTTAATTAATTTCGTTTTTAGTTTATTTTAAAAAAAAATTGATTTGTCAACTTTTTTGGAACAATTACCCACGTACATATTTATGAAAGATTTTCTATATTTAAGGAGTTAGTTATTTATGAATTTTTTTTATTTATTTATGGTGTCTAATTTATTATACATTCTCTTTTTTATTTGTTCCTTTTTTATAATTCTTTTTATATATATTTTTTTAAAAATTTTGGTAGTCTCATGATAAATAATAAATTTTTTGTTTTTAAATCTATTTTTGTTTTAAATTAATTTTTACTATTTATTACAGAACAATAACCTAAGAATCCTATTAGGACTTTTCCTTTTTAATTATTTTCGCACTTTTTATTAATTAAATTTTTTTAAGGTGTCATTTAATGTTATATTTAAGGAGTCTATTTTTTATGAGATTTTTTTCATTTATTTATGGTGTCATATATATATATATATTATATTATATATTTCTTTTTTAAATTTTAATCTTTTTTTTATGATACATATTTTGAGTATTTAAGTGAAATATATTAGGTTTATTGACAAAAACTTGACCTACCTTAATAAAATCAACAAATATTATTAAATTGTATTCTTTATTTATTATTCTTTTTATATATTTTTTAAATTTCTTTATTTTTGTAGTCTTCATGAGCAATAATTAATTTTTCTTTTTAAATTTTTTTTATTCTTTTACGGATTACATATATGTAAAAAATTATTTATAGATTTTACGGATCTGTAATTTTAAGTTAATATTATTTTTAAATCCGATTTTAAATTAATATTGACTTAACATTCAAAATAAAATAATTTTAATAAATATTGACTTAAAATTAATTTAGATTATTAAAATTCAAATAATCTTAAATCACATAAAATACTTATATTATTTAAA
>JBCEWC010009008.1:0-19232 GCA_038996855.1 Solanum aculeatissimum
ATACATTGTATAGAAGTGTATACTTTCTATAACTTTTGACAAACCATATTGTATAGTTTCGGTGATTTTGGGCTATTCGAACACGAGGTGGGATGGAGATGAGCTTTCGAACAACCATAAAGAGAAGCTTGAATAATGTGTTTAACGCTACAATATCAGTGAGTGGAACATGATAAACGTATAGCTTAGACGAGCAATGACAATACATTTATTACCCTCTTAAGATGACAATATTGAACAAAATACTGAGACAATAAGCCAAATGCAACAGGGAGATGTCAAGAAAATAAAAATATGATTTTCAGATTCACATTGAGCCAAAACTAGAACTCTAAAATAAATTATGATGGAAAAATCAACATAATACGGTAATATACTAAATAAATCAAGCTTAAACACTTACACTAAGCACAATTTGAACAAGAAGAACAAAAGACTACTATGAAGAACGACTAACTCCATCATTTGCCATTAAATTTAAGAACAAAAGAAACCAGGAAGGATGTAGGGACATGTTTCAGTTACTAAAAATAGCTAGCAAACTAAGCAACTCTATTTTATTTACCATCTGCCAAGAAACAAAGAATCAGAGCAAAACTGAAACAAAGTAAAAAATTTAACCCCCTAAATAGCATTCAGGCATGTGAGGATAAGACAAAAACGAGCTAAGAGCACATGTCTCAGTTCATGAACTCGACGGAGGTAGAAAGATGACAAACAGAAAGCAAGTCGAATGATGATTAAACTCTAAAGAAATCATCATTTTTTGGACCACACTGGAAAGTCTGATCTAATCAGCGATATAACTAAATGTCTACTAACTGAACATAAAGAGCAAAGACTATACAGAGCAGTGATCAATTGTAGGAAACATAACATGTAACTAAATCGAGAACGGGAAAGAAATTACCTAGTTCTGGGCAGCGAACTGGAACTTGAGCGAGAATGATTCCGTCACAACAGATAAAACTCCGACAATCAAACAACAAACCAAATTTTAAAGAAAACTTAGTCTTTAGTTCCCAATAACTCAGGGATCCAAAGACTCTTTTTTTTCTCCTTTCCCCCTCGAACAGTGAAGAAGAAAGGGTATATAGGAAAAATTTTACTATTAAGTATTTAATAAATTTTTTAATATAGTTTACAAAATATGTATATATCGAGCTCAAATAAATCATAAGTTCGTAACTTATAAGTTAAGTCCTCCCCAAGTTTTATACCATGTGGGAGTATTCGTTAGGTGCATTCTAAATTTCAGCAAGCTTAATTTTAGGAAGACCATTTGAATAATTGAATATATTAAGACTTTGCTTTCATCTCTTGAATCTACTCAAAAAGACAACAATAACTCTCTGCTAACTTTGCCACGACGGATGTAAACATATTCACACATTCTTATTTGACTTCAATTTAGAGTGTGTTTGGTTGGGAGAAAATGTATGAGCCAAAAATGTAGTGGAAGGTACTTTTAGCAAAATAAATGGATGAGTATATTTAGGTATTTTAAGATAGAGTTAAGAGGTAATTTCAGCTTTTTTTAAAAAAAAAATTTAAAACTGTACTCCTATTTGTAGTTAGACAAACTTCAGATATTATTTTTTTTTGCAGTCAAGACTAGGAGTGAACAAAATTGAACTGAAAATTGCACCAATGCAAGTCAAATATAATCAATCTCAGGAAAAAAAACAACAACTATACTTGGGTTGTTGAGTTGGTTTTTGTAATGACCCGAAAGGTCATTTCTTAAAATTTTTAAGAAATTATCATTTTATCCTTCCCAATTGTTGCTCAGAGTCATGAATCAGTTTGTAGGTGTGGTTTTGGATTTTTAGTGAAAAATTGAGAATTGAAGTTTCTATGTTTGAAAGCTTAAGTTATTCAAAAGTGGTTCTTGGTATCAACTGGATATTGAAATGGAATTCCATGAGTTTCATAATGTGAAATTTGATTTAGGAGCGTTGTCGCTTTCGTTTTGGAGTTATTTCATGGATTTGATATCTTGAGTTATTTTTTAATCAAGAATTGACTTTGGTCAACTGTAACAACCCGACCTAGGGCCTAGTCGTCACACGGCGAATCAGATACCCGAAGGCACCTCACCCCAGCAATCTTTAATATTGCAAGCATTCATAGGCGTAAAACTTAAACATTTGCGAAAATAAATGGGGAAAGGGTCTATGGGAAACATATGACAATGAAGCAACATTAAAAAGGAAATCATACATATTTGTCCATAAAAACATACCAACTAAACCATGGATGGACGGAACCGGTATCGGTCGGTTTCCATCAAATAGAAAAGACTCCATACATAAACAACATAGAATATAAAAGCCTCAAAAGGCCAACATATACATCAATGTCTAAAATACAAAGCAAGAATGAAAATGGTAGAGATCCGACCTAAGAGCTCACCATAAAAGTACTAGTCTCGAATGCCTGAAAACTAGTACTGAGCCGATGGAGGAGCACTTGTCCCTACGTGGTTAAATCATGC
This sequence comes from Solanum aculeatissimum, assembly GCA_038996855.1. Taxonomy (NCBI): domain Eukaryota; kingdom Viridiplantae; phylum Streptophyta; class Magnoliopsida; order Solanales; family Solanaceae; genus Solanum; species Solanum aculeatissimum. The sequence goes on from JBCEWC010009008.1 coordinate 2,498, forward strand.
AGGCAAAATATGTGTTAGTGCTTTTAGAATGAACTTAGTATGTGAGATACAAATGCAAACATGAAATTGTAATGCCATCATTCATAAGTAATGACTCACGTGCACAGGATGATAAATGAGACTTTAATATAAGCTTAAGCATGCATAAGGAATATCGTATCAATATGAGTAAAAGTCATGCACATAAAAGAACACATGTGATGGAACCATGTCATAGAATCATATACTTGTAGGAGTGAACCATAACCGACATATAAGACCATGTGAGCTACTACATGGAATCCAACATAACCCCCTACATTAGCACGGAGAGACCACTTGCCGGGTGGAACTCCGTAACTTTGCATGCTTCTTTATATAACATAAATGGCTCATGTGGATCCACTAGCCTAGCCTATAAGAGCTCCTATGGTGGAACATAGTTAATGAGACAAAGGGTTTCTACTAAGGTTCCCTTATCTAACCTCACCTCAATGTCACATTCGGTGCAAAGTCATCCCACGAAATCTTTAAAACGTAAGCTTAGTTAATTTATGACACTTAGAATCATAAGTAGCAAATCTTAAGAGTAGCTCGAACTTAAGGAACCACTAAGTGAGTATTGTCCTTTCATCTTGGGGACCTTCATAAACATCTTTAGGACTTTTGTCAACATGCTTATATCTTTGACAAATCATAACTTTAAAACTCCTCTTGAATGCCCTAATCTTTATCATAAATCATGCAAAGCTTGACTTGAAATTAGGTGGGTTAAGTCCTTAAGTTGAAATATTCATAAATCATGAAATCATGCATAATCATGGGAAAATATGTTTATTCAAAATATGGTAAAATAGCCCACACTTCATTACTTAAACCCACATCATTGGGGTCGTCATCATTAACTTGAAATTCATGAAAACATGTAATATAACATGATATGATAGTATTAGGAACATGTAGTATCCTAAAATATCATGAAATCATCATTAGCATGCATGGTAACATTGAAGGAACTTAAAGAAAAGATAAAAGACATTATGTAGGACTTTGTGAGTGAAAAGAGACCCCCAAATCAAACTCACATACCTTGGTGAAGCTTAAGAAGAAGGAATTTGTTGTTTGTGAAAGAACCCCTTGAAATCCCAGCCTCTTTAGCTTGTACTTATTTGAGAGAATACTTCTTTGCCTTAGAACTTTTTTTAGGAATGAAATAATGAGAGAAAGGATGAGGGCCAGGGATTTAAGGTCTGATTTAGGGCCCTTAGGGTCCCAAAAATGACATAGTTTAGGATTAGAATTAGCAAAAAGGATAAAATTGCCCTTAATTAAAACTGTCGGATCCCATTCAGGAGACCCCGATTACGAGCTGTGGTTTGAACCATAGACCATAGTCCTGGTCGTCCTATTCTCATTTTCCAATATTCAAAAAAACTATTTTTCAAACCCAAACCACGAAACCCCTATTTATGATCATCCTTTGACTTACGGGTTGTGGTTGGACTCGTAGAGTCCTTCTACACTTAGCCCAATTTCCACTTCTCTAGGCCCCTTTCTACGGAGGCAACTTACGGGCCATAGAATGGTTTACGAACCATCTATTTAATCATAGACCACCTTTCAGAAATTTCAAATTTTCTTCATGTTTGGTACCCTTACCTACAATCCTTTCTATGGGTCGTGTACTATTCTATGAGCCATCAATGGCCTCGTAAGTTACCCGTGGAAACTTTTTTCCTTTCCTAAAGTTCATTTTCATAAGTTGGACTTACGACTCCTAGTTTGATCCACAGGCCATGGACTTGACTTCGTGAACTGACTCTAGTTATTTTTTAGTCCAACTTTTCTGTACTTCTAGGCTTCTAAATTGGGGGTCGTTATAATATCTCCCTCTTGGGAATATTCGTCCCCGAATGTACTTAAAGGCAAGCTCTAAAGAGTTAATCATTAGCTAAAAACCCAGTATGCATGCAAAAATGCAACTTAAACATCATTTCATGAAATTTTCAAAATTTATTCTTAACACATGTCTCAAAACAATCCATAAACATGAAAATGAGTGTATGCATCATGCAAAAACTAAAATGCAAGGAAGTGAATGTTTTAGGAAAGAATGACCTAATGACTTAATACCTTAGGCTTGAGTAGAGTAGAATAGATATGGTAACACTTCATCATGTCCGTTTTCGCTTCCCATGTGGCACCCTCAACTTGATGATTTCTCTAAAGCACCTTGACAGATGCATTTTTCTTGTTCCTTAGCCTTTTAACTTGTCGGTCTAAAATCTCAACCGGTACCTCTTTGTAACTCAAATCCTCTTCATTGTTCATAGCTTGCAAGGGAATTATGGATCTTGGATCACCTACAAACTTTCTCAACATCGACACATGAAAAAATGGATGGATCAAATGTATCTCATTAGGTAGGTCCAACTCATATGTCACCTTTCTCACTCTCCTCACCATGTTGTAAGACCTTACATACCTAGGGCTTAACTTCCCCTTTTTACCAAATCAAATCACACCCTTCATAGGAGATACTTTCAAATATTTCCATTAACCAATTTGGAACTTAAGATCCCTCCTTCTAATATCGGAGTAGGACTTTTGCCAGCTTTGAGCCATTTGTAACTTTTCCCTTATAACTTTAATTTTCTTCATAGAATTATTGATTAAGTCTAGTCCTATCAATGCCATCTCACCAACTTCAAACCACCCAATAGGTGATCTACATCGTCTACCATAGAATGTCTCAAATAGTATCATCTCAATATGCTTGCATGGAAGCTATAATTGTAGGGAAACTCAATAAAAGGCAAATGCTCATCCCAGCTTCTCTTGAACTCCAACACACAAGCTCTCAACATGTCTTCTAATGTTCTAATAGTCCTCTCGTCTTGTCTGTCGGTTTGGAGATGAAAAGCAGTACTAAACTTTACCTTAGTACCAAGTCCTCTTTGGAAAACATTTTAAAAATAAGAGGTAAATTGGACACAACGATTCGATATGATGGACAATGGAACCCCATGCAACCTCACCAACTCTCGAATATACAAGTGAGCATAGTCCTCGACACTGAATGTCATTTTAATCGGTAGAAAGTGAGCGGACTTTGTCATACGATTCACTATCACCCATATGGAATCAAAGTGTTTCTTGGTCTTTGAAAATCCTACTACAAAGTCCATGTTGACTTCTTCCCACCTCCAAGTAGGAATGTCAATGTCTTGTGCTAGGCCACTCGTCTTTTGATGTTTAACCTTGAGTTATTGGTAATTGCCACACTCGGATACAAATTGTACAATATCCCTCTTCATTCCATTCCACCAATAGATCTCCCTCAATCTTTATACATCTTTGTAGTGTCGGGGTGAATAGAGTAGGAAGAGTTGTGAGCTTCTTGTAATATTAACTTCCTAAACTCACTATTATTTGGCACACACAACCTCCCTTAATATAGGAGTACACCATCTCCCTCTTATGATAAAACCTCTATATTTCCTTCCTTCACTAAGGCCTTCAACTCCACTAAGGCAGGATCAAGATCTTGCTTGGATTTGACTTCCTTTATCAAAGAAGACTCGGACCTATGAAGCACCATCACATTGCCACTTTCGGACTTATTCAACTTTACTCCCAATCTAGCCAACCTATGGACCTCGTTGGTCGACTCAATTTTTTTACAATCTTCTATGTTAGATGCATTACCCATGGAGACTTTACTAATGTCGGCTACCACATTGGCTTTAACCGAGTGATATTTCACACTCATGTCATAATTTTTGAGTAGCTCTAACCACCTTCGTTGCCTTAAGTTGAGATCCTTTAGGATGAACATATGTTGAAGGCTCTTATGGTCGATGAAGACATCCATATGAATCCCATATCAATAATATCGCCAAATCTTCAAGGCAAACATTACGGCCGCAAGCTCAAGATCATAAGTCGGGTAGTTCTTCTCATGTACCTTCAATTACCTTGAGGCATAGGCAATTATATTACCATGTTACATTAACACACATCTCAACCCAATCCTTGAATCATCACAATAAATAACGAGCCCATCATTTCCTTCCGGAAAAGTCATGATTGGAGACGAAGTTAGTCGATCCTTCAAAGTTTGGAATCTCTTCTCACACTCATCTTTCCACACAAACTTTTCCTTCTTTTGAGTCAACTTGGTTAGTGGGGATGAGATGGAAGAGAAACCTTCTACAAACCTTTTATAGTACCCGACTAGGCCCAAGAAACTCCTTATGTCCGTTGGAGTCAATGACCTTGGCCAATTTCTCACCACCTTAGTCTTCTTGGGATTCACCTTGATACCATCACATGATACCATATGCCCAAGGAAGACAACCTCACTTAGCCAAAACTCACACTTATCAAACTTTGCAAAAAACCTTTGCTCCTTTAGGGTTTGCAATTCCACCCTCAAGTGTCCCACATGCTCTTCCTCACTTCGCCTCAAGTGTCCCACATGCTCTTCCTCACTTCGATAGTAAATTAAGATATCATCAATAAACACCACTACAAACATGTCAAGGTAGGACTGTCAGACGAGTCGTGAAAAATTATACGAGTTGTAGATGGTGTTTGTACTTGGAGGATAAAAAATTGTTGATTTTCAGGAAAGTTGTCAGACGAAACCTTCTACGGATCATCTATCTGAACACGGCCCGCAGAAAGATCCCATAGAACCTGAAGAAAATTTTACCAGATGAAGTCCACGAAGCCCTAGCACGGGCCATAGAACTTTGTACGGACCGTAACCTTTCCCGTATTGCTTGCCAACTCAATTTTTCTATTTCATTATGACTTTGTATTTTTAGTAGTAGAAATAGGTTTTTAGGTCTTTTTTAGTAAAGAGAAGAAGGGAGACAAACGAGAATAGAGAAAAAATACTTGGAAAACTCTTCTTTCATGATTTCTGCTTGAATTAATACATTGTGATTTTGTTTGAAGAAGCTTGGATTTCTAGTTCTTTAATTTATCATTGTAAGTAATTTATTATGCTATTAATGAACATGATTTCTTCACTAACAATGATCATGCATAGTTAAATCTACAACTAAGATTGTGGGAACCATGAAGAACTAATAAGATAAAATAAGATAATTTGTAATTCTTGAAAAGTGTGCATGCATGTATTGAATATTTCTCTTTGTTTTAATTGTTTTTTAAGAGTGGCCAACGTTAGAACTCGTCTAGTATTACTGACTGGATCAAGGTAGTAATGAATAAAAAAGAGAATAATTAACAGAATTTAATTGATGTTTTCTCATCTAATCAACCAAATTAGATCAAGGGGAGGTTTGTACTGGGACAATATGTAAGGATTAGTAATGTCACACTGTGGGGATGAATCAAATCACGTAGTGTAATTTACCTCTCACTTGGATCAAAGGGTTTGGTAAACTTAACTTACCGTTCTGCTTGCTACACACTTGAAAAGATTGTGATTGTCTAGTAATACCAAGTTAAAGTGAAAAAATTAAATATTACACAAATGATGTTTTTACTATTCTTCACTTTAAATGATTTTTAACAGAAGACCAACATTAGAACCCGCCTAGTATCACTTGCTCGATCTAGGAGGTAACGAATAGGAAAAGAATTAATTAACAGAGGTTGATCAATTTTTCTCAACTAATCAATCTACTAGGGGTAGTAGTTTTGGTCTGGGATAAAAGTAAGGGTTAGTAACGCAACATCACAGAGACCGATCAAGTAATGTGATGAAATTCACCTAGATGTCCGATAAAAGATTTAGGAGAACACAACTTACTGTCCTGCAACTACACACTGCAAAAGATTGCAATTATCTGGTCATACTGAGTTAGGGAATCATGGGAAACACAATATCCTAGTTACTTTCATTTATCTTGACACAAATAAATATTAAATTGCAAGCTATTATTATTTTTATTTGTTATTTTCTCATTTTTTAAAAATAATTAAAATCCCCCAATTTTTCATCATGACTATCAAGTTAAAATCTTTACTATTAATAGCATTTTCCATATTCCTTGTGGGATCGACCTCGACTCACAAGTTGGGTAATTATATTGCAAACGACCATTTCATATTTCTTTTGAGAAGTATATTTTGGACGTTACCACTCATCAAGGTAACAATAATTACTCCCACAATCATTGTTCAAGCACGAATACTCCAAAATAAATCAGCAATACCAGGAACAATCAGGGAACCCACAGAGAAACAACCGACAACAACCCTTTGACAAGAACCTTTGCTGCCAACTATGTGATATGTAGGTCATTCTGCTAGAGTCTGCAGATCTCAGTCTCATAACCATCTGCAAGCCCGAGCAAACTTTGTTACTCATTTTGCTCCTCAACAGACCCCTTGGATCGTGGATAGTGGAGCCACTCATCATATAAAAAACAAAGACGAAGAAGAGAGAAAGTGTGAGGATATATATAGAGAAATCGTGTAAACAAGAAACGCTCAACAATCCTCACATAATATATAGTTACCGTTAACTAATTTAATGCCTTTTATTGTTATATAAATAGTAAGTCAAATTTAATTAGGTTAATGCTTCAAAAGTAGTTTAATAATTTGACTAGTATAATGAAAAAGTTTCAGTGAGATTACACATGAAACAAAGCCAACATATGCTTTGTATAATATTGACACTTAGTTGGGTAATAAGGATAAGGATAATAACGCGACAACGTTGTACTATTTTATCCATTACCACAATAAAGCAGATTACTATTTCATATACAAGGTGGGATATGACTGCTTAAGAATTTTCAAGATGTTATATTGTCAAGTCACGCTCTAAAATTAACACATTTTGAGCACTACGTATTAAAAAATATTCTCTAAAAATACAGACTAAAATAAACACTTCGCTCATTTATGGGTAAACTGTGACAAACGATGTTAACTCCGTCACAGTTCACCCAAAAGTACGTCACAAAAATTTTAAAGAGAGTTCACCCACAAATGGGCAAACTACAATTTTTTTTTCTATTAGCTTCTCTTGTGCATGAAGCTATATCATATGTAAATATTAAGTGTATTGTGAAGTCTATTTGATACATAAAATTGTGAGTTTCTTCAACAATAAAAATATTAAGAATGTTTTTCATAAAATAAATTTAACTATTTATTTGCTTACAATGAACAGTACTAGTAAAAAATAATCCGGTAGTAACCCTTTAATAAAGAGTTAAAGGTAGGAGTATCATGTGGTATCACATAGGAAATTTTCCAATAATATTTTCTGAAAAACAATATGGTGATTCATGAATAGCATTGCTCATATACCCTTACACGCCGGTCAAGCTGGTGGCCTGGGTTCGATCCCCGACAACGGCATCAAAATCTTGATGTCGCCCAAGCTACTCCTCCTTTTTAAAGGTTAAAGCGGTCATTGTCAAGATATATAACCTAACCAAGGTTAGGGTCAAACTCACAGAGCATATGGTAGACTTAGAATAATTCCAAGCAAATCGAGGTGATTAACCTACTTATCTCTCGAAAGGAGGGGGGTTGTAATTCACAGAAAATAAACCTATGCTAGTGCAAGTGTTGTGAAATCAGTAGAAGAAGTAACTATGATATTGTGTTCCCCATGATTCCCTAACTTGGTATTACCAGACAATCACAATCTTTTCAAGTGTGTAGCATGCAAAATGGTAAGTTAAGTTTACCGAACCCTTTGATCCAAGTGAGAGGTAAATTGCACTACCTGATTTGATCCATCCCCGCAGTGTGACATTACTAACCCTTACCTATTGTCCCAGTACAACCTTTCCTTGATCCATTTTGGTTGATTAGACGAGAAAACATCAATCAAATCCTATTAATTATTCTCTTTTTTATTCATTACTACCTAGATTCAGTCAGTACCACTAGATGAGTTCTAACGTTGGTCACCCATTAAAAAATAATTAAAACAAAGAAAAATAATCAATACATGCATGCGCACTTTCCAAGAATTATGGATTATCCGATTTTACCTTATTATTTCTTCATTGTTCCCACAACCCTAGTTGTAGATTTAGCTATGCATGATCATTGTTAGTGAAGAAATCATGTTCATGAATAGAATAATAAATTACTTACAATGATAAATTAAAGAACTAGAAATCCAAGCTTCTTCAAAGAAAATCACAATGTATTAATTCAAACAAAAATCATGAAATAAGAGTTTTCCAAGTGTTTTTTCTCTATTCTCGTTCGTCTCCCCTCTTCTCTTTACTAAAAAAGACCTAAAAACCTATTTCTACTACTAAAAATACAAAGTCAAAATAAAATAGAAAAATTGAGTTGGCAGGCAATACGGGACAGGTTACGGGTCGTAAAAGTTCTACGGCCCGTACCAGGGCTTCGTAGACTTCATCTGGTAAAATTTTCTTCAGGTTCTACGAGATTTTTCTACGGGCCTATTCAGACAGACGACCCGTAGAAGGTTTCATCTGACAACTTTTCTGAAAATTAATAATTTTTTATCCTCCAGGTATGAACACCATCTATGACTTGTACAATTTTTCATGACTCGTCTGACAGTCCATAGATGCAACTTTAGAAAATAGGCCCTTCGCTAGATCTCATCTACGACTTGTACAATTTTTCATGACTCGTCTAACAGTCCATAGATGCAACTTTAGAAAACAGGCCCTTTGCTAGATCTCATCAACGACGCGTAGAGAGTCTCGTACTCCATTAAAAAGTTGTGAATCTGCAAACTTTAGTCCAAAATCACGCCAACTCTATAATCCTGCAAAATAAACATAAAAACACATCAAACCCAGCAATATCACTTTGAGAAGACACAAAATTCTAAGTTTTAAGCATCAAAAGTGTTGTATTTTTGCAGCACATTAGTTTCCTTCCTAAAAGCTCAAAAACTGATCTCTACATGGTGCATATATCATTTAGTGAGGGTCAAAAATGTCACTTCTAAAGTTCCTTCCCTTGAGTCGGACACCATTGTTAATAAGTTTTTCGATATCTTTTCAGATGAGTTGCTGAGTGTTTCTCCTAAAAAGAAATAAATTTAGGCATAGACCTCCTACTCGACACTCAACCTATCTCAATCCCTATATATAGAATGGCTCCCGTGGAGTTGGAGGAATTAAAGGAGAAATTAAAGGATTTGTTGGAGAAGAGTTTCATTAGGCTTAGTAGGTCTCCATGGGGTGCTCTGATTTTGTTCGTGACAAAGAAGTATGGGTCACTCCGTATGTGCATAGACTACCAACAACTCAAAAAAGTCACCATCAACAACATACCCACTCCCAAGAATAGACGACTTGTTCGACCAATCGTAAGAGGATACACACTTCTTGAAGATCGACTTGAGATCCAGGTATCACCAACTAAGGGTGAGGGAGATTGACCTAAGACGACTTTTCAGACTAGGGATGGTTACTTCAAATTTGTAGTGATATTTTTTGGTCTCACTAGTGCACCGACTATATTCTTAGACCTTATGAATAGGGTATTTAAGCCCTACATTGACATGTTTGTAGTGGTGTTCATTGATGATATCTTAATTTACTACCGAAGTGAAGAAGAGCATGTGGGACACTTGAGGGTGGTATTGTAAACCCTAAGGGAGCAAAGGTTTTTTGCAAAGTTTGATAAGTGTGAATTTGGCTAAGTGAGGTTTCCATCCTTGGGCATATAGTATCATGTGACGGTATCAAGGTGGATCCTAAGAAGACGGAAGTGGTGAGAAATTGGCCAAGGCCATTGACTCCTACGGACATAAGGAGTTTCTTGGGCCTAGTCGGGTACTATAAAAGGTTTGTAGAAGGTTTCTCTTCCATCTCATCCCCACTAATCAAGTTGACTCAAAAGAAGGCAAAGTTTGTGTGGATGGATGAGTGTGAGAAGAGCTTCTAAAATTTGAAGGATCGACTAACTTTGGCTCCAATCGTGACTTTGTCGAAAGGAAATGATGGGTTCATTGTTTATTGTGATGCATCAAGTATTGGGTTGGGATGTGTGTCAATGTCACATGGTAAGGTAATTGCCTATGCCTCAAGGAAATTGAAGGTACATGAGAAGAACTACCCGACTCATGATCTTGAGCTTGCGGCCGTAATGTTTGCCTTGAAGATTTGGCAACATTATTTATATGGAGTTTATATGGATGTCTTCATCGACCATAAGAGTCTTCAATATGTGTTCATCCAAAAGGATCTCAACTTAAGGCAACAAAGGTGGTTAGAGCTACTCAAAGATTATGACATGAGTGTGAAATATCACTCGGTTAAAGCCAATATGGTAGCCGATATTAGTAAAGTCTCCATGGGTAGTGTATCTCACATAGAAGATGGTGAAAAATTTGAGTTGACCAAAGATCTCCACAGGTTGGCTAAATTGGGAGTAAAGTTGAATAAGTCCGGAAGTGGCAATGTGATAGTGCTTCATAGGTTCAAGTCTTGTTTGATAGATGAAGTCAAATCCAAGCAAGATCTTGATCCCGCCTTTGTGAATGAAGGAAATATAGAGGTTTTATCATAAGGGGGAGATGGTGTACTCCGATATTAAGGGAGGTTGTGTGTACCAAATGATAGTGAGTTGAGGAAGTTAATATTACAAGAAGCTCACAACTATTCCTACTCTATTCACCCCAACACTACAAAGATGTATAAAGACTTGAGAGAGATCTATTGGTGGAATGGAATGAAGAGGGACATTGCCCAATTTGTATTCGAGTGTGGCAATTTCCAACAAGTCAAGGTTGAACATCAAAGGACGAGTGGCATAGCACAAGACATTGACATTCCTACTTGGAGGTGGGAAGAAGTCAACATGGACTTTGTAGTGGGATTTTCAAAGACCAAGAATTTCTTTGATTCCATATGGGTGATAGTGAATCGTATGACAAAGTTCGCTCACTTTCTACCGATTAAAATGACATTCAATGCTGAGGACTATGCTTAGTTGTATATTCGAGAGTTGGTGAGGTTGCATGGGGTGCCATTGTCCATCATATCAAATCATTGTGTCCAATTTACCTCATATTTTTTAAATTCTTTCCAAAGAGGACTTGGTACTTTGGTAAAGTTGAGTACTGCTTTTCATCTCCAAACCAACGGACAAGCCAAAAGGACTATTAGAACATTAGAAGACATGTTGAGAGCTTGTGTGTTGGAGTTCAAGGGAAGTTGGGATGAGCATTTGCCTTTTATTGAGCTTTCCTACAATTATAGCTTCCATGCAAGCATATTGAGATGACACTATTTGAGACATTCTATGGTAGACGATGTAGATCACCTATTGGGTGGTTTGAAGTTGGTGAGATGGCCTTGATAGGACTAGACTTAATCAATAATGCTATGAAGAAAATTAAAGTTATAAGGGAAAAGTTACAAATGGCTCAAAGCCGGCAAAAGTCCTACTCCGATATTAGAAGGAGGGATCTTAAGTTCCAAATTGGTTAATGGAAATATTTGAAAGTATCTCCTATGAAGGGTGTGATCTGATTTGGTAAAAAGGGGAAGTTAAGCCCTAGGTATGTAGGGCTTTACAACATGGTGAGGAGAGTGAGAAAGGTGTCATATGAGTTGGACCTACCTAATGAGATGCATTTGATCCATCTGGTTTTTCATGTGTCAATGTTGAGAAAGTTCGTAGGTGATACAAGCTCCATAGTTTCGTTGCAAGATATGAACATTGAAGAGGATTTGATTTATGAAGAGGTACCGATTGAGATTTTAGACCAACAAGTTAAAAGGCTACTGAACAAGAAAAATGCATTTGTCAAGGTGCTTTGGAGAAATCATCAAGTTGAGCGTGCCACATGGGAAGCGGAAACAGACATGATAAAGTGTTACCCATATCTATTCTACTCTACTCAAGCCTAAGGTATTAAGTCATTCTTTCCTAAAACCTTCACTTCCTTGCATTTTAGTTTTTGCATGATGCATACACTCATTTTCATGTTTATGGACTGTTTTGAGACATGTGTTAAGTATAAATTTTGAAAATTTCATGAAATGATGTTTAATTTGCATTTTTGCATGTATATTGGGTGTTCAGTTGATGATTAACTCTTTAGAGCTTGTCTTTAAGTACATTCAGGGACGAATATTTCCAAGAGAGAGATATTATAACGATCCCCAATTTAGAAGCCTAGAAGTGCAGAAAAATTGGACTGAAAAATAACCAGAGTCAGTTCACGAAGTCAATTCCATGGCCTGTGGATCAAACCGGGAGTCATAGGTCCAGCTTGTGAATATGAACTTTAGGAAAGGGAAAAGGTTTCCAAGGGTAACCCATGAGGTCATTGATGGCTCGTAGAATAGTTCACGACCCATAAGAAGGATTGTAGGTGAGGGTACCAGACATGAAGAAAAATTGAAATTTGTGAAAGGTGGTCTATGATTAACAGGATGGTCCGTAGACCATTCCATGGCCCGTAAGTTGCCTTCGTAGAAAGGCCCCAGAGAAGTGTAAATAAGGCTAAGTGTAGAAGGACTCTATGAGTCCAACCACAACTCGTAAGTCAAAGGACGACTCATAAATGGGGGTTTCATGGTTTGGGTTTGGAAAATAGTTTTTTTGAATATTGGAAAATGAGAATAGGACGACCAGGACTACGGTCCATGGTTCAACCACAACTCGTAATTGGGATTTCGTGAATGGGATCTGACAGTTTTAATTAAGGGCAATTTTATCCTTTTTGCCAATTCTACTCCTAAACCATGTCATTTTAGGAACCCTAAGGACCCTAAATCAGACCTTAAATCCCTAGGACCCTCATCCTTTCTCTCATTCTTTCATTCCTAAAAAACTTTCTAAGGCAAAGAAGTATTATCTCAAAGAAGTACAAGCTAAAAAGGCTAGGGTTTCCAGGGGTTCTTTCACAAACAACAAATTCCTTCTTCCTAAGCTTCACCAAAGTATGTGAGTTTGATTTGTGGGTCTCCTTTCACCTACAAAGTCCTACATAATGTCTTTTACCTTTTCTTTAAGTTCCTTCAATGTTTCCATGCATGCTAATGATGATTTCATAATATTTTAAGATACTACATGTTCCTAATTCTATCATATGATGTTATATTACATGTTTTCATGAATTTCAAGTTAATGATGACGACCCCAATGGTGTGGGTTTAAGTAATAAAGTGTGGTCTATTTTACCATATTTTGAATAAGCATATTTTCCCATGATTATGCATGATTTCATGATTTATGAATGTTTCAACTTAAGGACTTAGCCCACCTAGTTTCAAGTCAAGCTTTGCATGATTTATGATAAAGATTAGGGCATTCAAGAGAATTTTTAAAGTTATGATTTGTCAAAGATATAAGCATGTTGACAAAAGCCCTAAAGATGTTTATGAAGGTCCCCAAGATGAAAGGACAATACTCACTTGGTGGTTCCTTAAGTTCGAGCTACTCTTAAGATTTGCTATTTATGATTCTAAGTGTCATAAATTAACTAAGTTTACATTTTAAAGATTTCGTGGGATGACTTCGCACCAAATGTGACATTGAGGTGAGGTTTGATAAGGGAACCTTAGTAGCAACCCTTTGTATCATTAACTATGTTCCACCATAGGAGCCCTTATAGGCTAGGCTAGTGGATCCTCATGAGCCATTTATGTTATATAAAGAAGCATGCAAAGTGATGGAATTCCACCTGGAAAGTGGTCTCTCCGTGCTAATGTAGGGGGTTATGTTGGATTCCATGTAGTAGCTCACATGGTCTTATATGTCGGTTATGGTCCACTCCCACAAGTCTATGATTCTATGACATGGTTCCATCACATGTGTTCCTTTATGTGCATGACTTTTACTCATCTTGATACGACATTCCTTATGCATGCTTAAGCTCATATTAAAGTCTCATTTATCATCTCGTGCATGTGAGTCATTACTTATGAATGATGACATTACAATTTCATGTTTGCATTTGCATCTCACATACTAAGCACATTCCAAAAGTACTAACGCATATTTCGCCTGCATGATTTAACCACGCAGGGACCCTCTACCGGTTCATGACTAGTTTTCAGGCGTTCGAGACTAGTACTTTTATGGTGAGCTCTTAGGTCGGGTCTCTACTATTTTCATTCTTACTTTGTATTTTAGACATTGATGTATATGTTGACCTTTTGAGACTATTACATTCTATGTTGTTTATGTATGGAATATTTTCTATTTAATGAAAACCGACCGATATCGGTTTTGTCCATCCATAGTTTAGTTGGTATTCTTTTATGAACAAATGTGTATGATTTTCTTTATAATGTAACTTCATTGTCATATGTTTCCCATAGACCCATTCCCCATTTATTTTCGCAATTGTTTAAGTTTTACGCCTATGAATGTTTGTGATATTAAAGATGACTTGGGTGAGGTGCCTTCGGGTATCTCATTCGCCATGTGACGACTAGACCCTAGGTGGGGTTGTTACAGTTGACCAAAGTCAATTCTTGATCAAAAAATAACTCAAGATCTCAAATCCATGAAATAACTCAAAAACGAAAGCGACAACGCTCCTAAATCAAATTTCACATTATGAAACTCATGGAGTTCCATTTCAATATCCGGTTGATACCAAGAACCACTTTTGAATAACTTAAGCTTTCAAAATTCAAAAACTTCAATTCTCAAATTTTCACTAAAAATCCAAAACCACACCCACAAATTGATTCATGACTCAGAGCAACTATTAGGAAGGGTAAAATGACAATTTTCAAAAAAATTTAAGAAATGACCTTTAGGGTCATTACAAAAACCAACTCAACAACCCAAGTATAGTGGACTCGATAAAATAATATTTCATCACTTCAAGTTTCCTTTAAGTGGACTCGATAAAAATGGAAGTTTAAAATTCCTAATTTTAAAATTCTCTTTACTAAGTCAATCTTTTGATAAATTTTACTTTCTTTTAAACTAGTTTAGTTGTCTTAGTGAGAATTTTTGGAGTTTAAATTCTTTTTTGTCAAATTTTGCTAAGTTAGGTAATTCAAATTCCTTTAAATTATTTAAAAAAAATTCTTACTTGAGTAATTTTTAAGTTTTATTTCTATTAAATTATTTTCAAAAATTAGTCAAATAATTTTCAAGTCGTCGGATAATCACACATTAGCGGTTATTTCAAGTGTTAATACCTTCTTAAAATAGTAATAGGAACCCTTACTCATTTTCTCAAAAATTTTAAGACTTTTTTTTTGTTAGAGTATTAAAATCGTTTCAAGTTTTCTTAATTTCTTTAAAAAATTAAGTGGCGACTCTATTTTCTTTTTTCGAAAAAATTAATTTTTTTCTTAAATTAGTTAAGTTTTAAATCGATTTTTCCTCCAAAGGCCATTTTTTCAATTAACATAGTGTGAGGCCAAGTGAAATATTTTGTTATTTTTTTAAAAAGATAAATATGTATTTGAAATCATTTTAAATATTATTCCATTTTTTGTATAATTTTGGGGGCCCAGAGTCACATGTCATATTTTAATAGACATTTTTGTTGTGTCATCGTGAATGTATACACACACACTTCATTATTTTTTATTGATTATCAAAAAGTGCCTAATAGGAACAACTTTTAAATAACTAAAAGTGTTCAATAGGTACCGGTCTTAGTTGAGGTGTCTAAATGAAATATGTGAACAACTTTAAGAGGCCATCGATGAGTTAAGCAAAAAAAAAAACACCATTCATATGACATATGTACATTTCATTTATACTAGAAATATACTCATACCACACCTAATTATATACATATCTGACATACAAAACAAGGGAAAAAGGTATAATATATTCGTTAACTTTGTGATTTAAAGTTGATATATAATTCGTTATAAAAGTAGCTTATGTATATTTTTATCATTGCAAAATGTAGCTCACATATATTCCTATTGTTTTAAAAGTGGCTTGTCATCTAACAAAAGTGAAAAAATTAATTTAAAATTTTTATTTTAAAATATCCATGGAGGGGTATATATTATCCTTCTAACAATGTTCAGAGATATATTTGATTCTTTTCACATGACTTTTTTTTTTTACTTCTTTGATTCAATGATTAATTTGAGTTTTAAATATTCATCTTATAGATCTATTTGCTTATCATTATTTAAGTTTCTTAGTGGGTGTTTAGATTGACTTATTTTACGTGGCTTTTGACTTTTAAGTATTTTTTTAGTTTTGGAAGTATTTGGGAACAACAAAAATTAGGCAATTTTTTCAAGTTGAAAAAGTAAAAAAAAAGTCAAAATTTTAGCATATAAGTCACTTTTAAAAAGTCAATCCAAACACCTTGTAATTCATTTTTATTCTTTCATTAGTGTAAAAATAGAAGAAATAAAAAGAAGAGAGGTGTTATCATTCCCTCTTGTTGTCTTGTGTTTGGGTGGCTCCTGGTTCCTCCCCAACCCCTCTGGTACAGCATGCCAAGTGGCATAAGAACATTAACTTTGTGCGTTTTGCTTGTGTTTCAATTGGATACAATGTTTATATTAAGGACTGGAAAGATGATATTTGGTGGTCTCAACATAAGTAAATGTGTTGGATCTCACAGCAAATCATTTTAGACTTGTTTAGGTCCCTCTCATTAGCAGCTAAAGTCACTGCTAGAGGGGCACCTCCCTACCATTGCAGGTGAGTGCTGTCAATTAGATATTTCACTTTAATTATATCATTAGTCCCTTATTGTACATATACTGCTTTTAATTATAATGTGTAAGAGTTAGTGTTTCAATTAATTTTGAAATAAATTCATCCGGTAGAAGTTTTGATAAAAGTTTTGTTTTGAAAA
>JBCEWC010009009.1:0-19232 GCA_038996855.1 Solanum aculeatissimum
TTGGGTTGGGGTGGGGGGTAAAAAATTTATTTTTTTAAAAGAAAAATTGAATTTTCTTTTACATTTTATTTTGTGCAGGGGGTCCTCGAGTGTAGGGGTGAGGTGGGGTGGGGTGGGGCGGGGCTCGGGGTGGAAGAGTAAGGGGTGAGGAATGACTAAAAGGATTTGTTTTTGAAACTTTTAACATGATCCTTACTATAATACGAGTATCCATATTTACCCATATTATCCATTGAGTAACTCATTTTTACCCATTTAAAATATGAATCAAGTTGGATATTTTATTCATTTTTACTTAACTCATATTTGATCGACTCATATCCGACTCGACCCACTCGTTTGCCACTCCTAGTCAGAGTTGAACCCTTCGTTACTTTGACATCAAGGCCAAACTTTTAAAAATTCTCCTTGTTCTAATTTATATGATTCTAATTGCTTTCCAATCTAATAAAATACTTCTCTCATTAACTAGTGGCAAACGCCGGACCCAACATATGTTATTTTTCTTTCTTAGTTTATGGGTTCAATATATGTTATTTTTATTTTTTAATTTATGTAATCTTAGATAAAATTTGGAGAGTCAGTAATTTTAATATATATATTTTTTAAAACTTTTAATTATTTAAATTTATAATATTTTAGAGTAGTTTTAAAATAATACATATTACTCCCTTCGTCTGAATTTATGAGGTCCTAATAGAATTTTGAGAATTAATTGACCTTTTTATAATAATTATCTAATTACACTCCTTTATTTATTATATTTTTCATTATCCCCACTCATTTCAAAAAAATTCAAAAATTCTTCTTTTCATCCTGATGCATTAATTCAATCATCTCGATACATTAATTCATTAATCCGGATACATTAATTCTAATTCTTAAATTATCTTTATATTTAATGTATTTTAAAACCTCTAATTTTTGTATCTAGAACTGAATTAATGTATCCAAATTGCTATATTTAAAAAAAGTAATCTGTAAATTGCAAAAAAATAATAATTAATCCTTTATGCCGTGATTTATGTAAACTCTACTTAAGATCTAAAGTTTCAAAAATCTTGGTCTTTTTTGAAAAAAAAATTCCCTGTTCATTTTTAATAGACTCACGGGAGTTGTATTTTAACAGCCCAAGCAAGTTGCTTCAAAATCAAGTGGTTTAAGTCGGAACAACTGAAGAAATGTGGAACCGCACTTCACGTCAGATATTCAATCATTTGCACTGATGAATTGGCAGCGCTCTGGAGGTCGTGATCATGATGTCCAACGAATAACTTAAAACACAACCAGATAATGTAATTGATAATATTTTAACTTCCCAATTTCCAATTAGAAACAATGTTACCCTGAAATTATGAAGGGTAAGCAACCAATGTAGTATCCTCATAAGCAACACGATCAATCACTTTTACGTCCCGTGATTCCTTTGTTGAAGTGGCAATCTTATTGCTCCAATGCTCCAATTATAAGTAACAGCACAGGAGCTACAAAAGATAGCATGCTTTTACTATACTACAATTTTAGAAGAGAAAATCCCTTCATGGAAAGACATAAATAGGTGTCTACATAAGCATGTACAGCAGTAACATGATCCGATCAGTAGAGGAGGGAAAAATAAGGACAAATATGTTGTACGTTAGTTCTGGGCAGTGGCCTGCTGCAACCAAGGCCAGTGCAAATCGCAGACATCACGAGGGCAGTCGCCTTCATTATCCTTGATATCTATGTCAGCACCATGCTTTACGAGAAACTCAGCAATATCTTCCCTTTCACAAACAGCAGCATAATGCAGTGCCGTCTGACCCTCAAGGTCCTTCAATGATCAAAATAACAAGAATTGTAATTTAGATATCACAAGCAGGAACTAGAACCCACACAGTGGAAACAAATTGAAGAATTCAGAGCTTCAACACTTATAACCAAGTTCTACAAATGCTAACCTTCAACTAAAGAATTTGCAGCCTCATAAGCTCTGGTCTAGTATTTCCCAAGGTACAGAACCTTCGGGAAACAAACTTTGAATGAAGACAACTTTGATTTAGCTCTCTATGACAATTCCACTAGCCATGAATAGCATCATGTACACCCGTTTTAATCAAGTTTCGAGTGATATTAGAGTTTCAGGTAGAACATGACTCTTTCTTATACTGCTCAAAAGAGTGGCATTAGTTTTTTTCATAGCACTTGCATTTTGAGTGGCATTAGTTTTTTCATGTAAAATCAAAGATTTTTTCATGTCTCCATTAAGCTTCCTATAAAACATAGGCAACACTTGAGTTTGCTTGATGTTAGGGCTTTCATTAAAACCATCATTCTCACATGTACTTGAGTGTGTTTTGGCACACTATTGGCCTCATCATCTTGCTATATGATAACATGGTCAATAATGCAATTTTAAAACTCACTAGGTTTAGTAAAGCATTCAGCACATTATTCTTATTTCCTCTCTCTCAGCAAAACTTGCATATATGTTGTTCATGTCTCTTTTTTAGTTCCAATATAATGACAAATTACCAAAAACACTATATTTAAGAGGGTTATGGGAAGAAAGATAAAGAGAAGTGGATGAATATACAAGAAAATTATAGCTATATCAAGCAAGGTTATGACTCATGAGATTGCAAATGAAACAAATCATGCAACAAAATACAAGCCCCCCAGAGCATATATATAACAAATCACAGAACTAAAACAAGATATATGCAAAATTATATGCACCTCAGCTATCTTGAAAATTATGTGTACCTTGGCATTTACATCTGCATTCCTGCTTAAAAGCAATTTAGTGATGCTGAGATGACCACGATCTACAGCCCAGTGCAAGGGGGCACGACCCTCACTGTCTGGAATCATTTCAAGAAACAAATTTTAATCAGGAAGAACATCAAACAAACGGAAAGACAGCAAAATCTGCACTACAAATTCCTGGTAGATATCATTCAAGCTCTAGGATCTGGAGTCACGACCAACCTAAACATACTCTCACTTCTCCACTGTATTAACTTTTTTTTGTTGGTAATAATGCAAGAGAATCATCTTCTTTCAAAGAGGATAGATCCATCCTCAGAATCGATTATTAATTAGAAACCATAAGCAATGCATTTAATAGTGAATCAAAATTATCAACATTAAAACACTATAACTAGACTTCAAAAGAACTTATGTATCACATTGAGAACCAACCTGTCACATTCACCGGAACGCCACTCTCAATGCACTTAAGTAAGTTCTCTTCGTCCCCTTCTCGTGCAAAGGTATGTATCTCATCCAATTTTCTGCAAAGGAAATAGCGAGCATGTGATTTATCAGATCTGTTCTTCCTCAAGTATTACAAATATTACAAAATACACGCACACACACATATATAAAAGACAATGTAAACAGAGAAAGTACACAACTTGAAACTCACTAACAAAGTACAGCTTGTTCAAAAGTTATTGTCCAGATAAATAACAAAAAAGTAGTTAAATAGGAATGAGAGCTTGTTAAGACGATGATTAAATGCTGTTACTTTGTAGCACCATTTGCCTCCTAGTGCAAGCAAACTAAATTAAGAACAAATAAACTCTATAAACAAGCAAGAATATCAGAGTGAAACTCCAAAGAATGTTTCTGCTTTTTGATGCCAAGACAAACTAGTTATAGACTACATAGCAGTTTGTTGCGAAGATCGTCCTTGAATAAAAGAAAGGGTGACAACAAATATCAGAACCGCGCTGTACATAGTACCCATTTTACAGAAGTCCAAAAGAACAATGAATTAGTTAAAGTTAAAACTCTCAAGCCAATTAATGAAAGGTCGTCAGGGTTAGAACTCACAATAAAGATTGACTGATTCAAACGAAGCTGGAGATTTTCCTTCGACGGTAGTAATTTTGGGCAGCCCGGTGTACTAAAGCTCCCGTTATGTGCAGGTTCCGGGGAAAGACCCGACCACAAGGGTCTATTATACAATAGTAATTTTAGGTAGAAAATTCAACTATAGATGGGGAGGGGTAGGATATAAAAAGGGTCCTTGGATTATGAGCCTTTGATGGATCTTGGACCAACATATGGAGCGAGAAAAGAAACAGAACCATGGCATATTTATACAACCATTTAGTTCTAATTTAGTTCTCTTCTCCTTTACCAGTTTGATAGTACTCCATATGCTTACTAGAAAAAGATGAGTTGCTTAGGAGAAAATTTGAATCCAATGTATTTAAAAAGTAAAATAGGGTCCTACAAAAGTTGAGTAATATAAAATGTATTAAAGCATTCCTTTAAAGAAAGTGCAACACTTATTGGGGTGGCTTCAAATAGAAAATAAGGATATTTTTTCAGGACGGAGAGAGCATATGACTTCCCGAGAAGGGCACATTTAAATTTGTTATACAAGCCACATTTAAAACAAAAAAGGACTGCAAAAGTTTAAGTTCAAACAAGTTAAAGAACCTTACAACTCATTTTCGGATTCCTCCTCACTAATGAAGGTACTGAAAACTGGCCCCATTGGCCCTTTAGAATCTGCATTATGCGCACCGCTACTTTCTTCACCCTTCTTTTTCTTTTTGAGCACGTTGAGGAGGACGAACAGAAATAAGAGGAAATCAGGGAGAAGGAAAAAAATAGAAAAATTTATTTAGAACAGAAAAATAAAGACATGAATGATTGCTATTAATAACAAAGATGCATGTCTTACATTTGCAGATCCATCAAGCCAGGAAGGATATAACTCAGTCACGATATCAAGATACTTCTCCATGGCTTCTTCAGGAGGCATGGCACCCAATTTCTGCCATGCTTGCCTAATACATGATCAAAGCAAATCTTAGCATCAGCCAGGCAAGAGAGACCAAAAAAACATACTACTCTCTCTCCCCCAATTTATGTGGCACCCTTTCCTTTTTAGTCCTGATAAATTTAACATAGAATCCATTAAAGGATGAACTTGAATCAAAAGAAGAGAAGAGCTATTATTCTTATTCCTTCTGGAATTGAAAAACTGAACTGATACAGTGAATGCTAGTGCATATATATGCATTGCTATTCCTCTATAACTGCTTTTCTATAGTTAACAAACGGATTCCCTAACTAACTAACTAACTAATTGACTAACAACTTTTCACGCCAATTATTCAGCTACCTTGTGTATCAGTGAAAGGGTGTCACATAAGATGGAACAAATGGAGTACTAATAACTTAGAAAACATTTGATCTATCAAAAAAAAAACTTGGAAAACAGATTAAAAGGATTTTTCTTCTATGACCTTACTCTTTTCATTGTCAAAGATTTGTGAAAGGCTACAAGCCTAGTATATGTTATATTTCAAACAGGATTTCAAGGAGAAGGGATATCCACATCTCCAAATAAGCTAAGAGTATATAAAATACTCAGTGAAATGATAAGCTATATGAAAAGCTATTTCCAGTATGTTTAAGGAAAAAAAGCTCTTTCTAAGCCAGACAGCGTATTGAGATCTGTTATCTTCCTCATGCATTGGAGGATTTCTCTTTCTAGACAATAACTACATCAGAATCATGTCATGACTCATGAAGATGCCACAAGAAACTATATTCGAAACAACCTAGAAATGAAAACTTGTTTTTCCAAGCAAGGATACAGAGAAGTCCTTGGGAACTTCCACTTACCTCATCCGTCATTATCATCCTATTGTTTATCACAACTAGCAGCAAATTTTTGGGAATAAATTTCATAAGCTTCGCTATCATTCAATGCTCCAGTAAGGAAACAATAGCCTTTAGTTTCTTATCCTTATAAGTCTTAGCACAATATGATTCACTATATTTTAAGTTACTTAAGCCACTGCAAAGTGTATCCTCTTGCACCGGTAATTAAGCACCAGCATCTAGGCTTAGTACTCCTATCAAGGTATAATTCGATTTTTAACAAAACTCAAACTATTTAATTTACTAGTCACATGTATCATAAAAGTTCACTACTTGAGTTACTTTTCCTTCCTTATGCTAACAAGGACATGTAACATGATATCTTATATTGATCCAAAAGCGCTTGCTTTCTGTCTCTAAAGCAGAGTATCAGATTCAACAACAAAATGTCCCACACTATATATGTCATAAAGTAAGCAAATGAAAAGCAAAAACCAAGACAGCAAAAACAATTAGAGGCAGATTTTGGAGAGCTTTACCATTTGGCACGAGCAGTCATTTTAAGAGCCGATGGTTGTGGAGCAGTGCAAGGTCCCTCGGTCGCAATCTTATAAAGCCCATAGAGCTGCAGTTGCACCTCATTTGATACCTTATGAGACCGATCAGCTGCCGTAGCAGCCACAAACGCTGTCGCGGCACTAAACGCCTCATCCAACTCAGTACTTTCTACACCTTCCCAATCATCATCGCTGTCTTCACCACCACTCACCGAACTCCCCTTCAAACCGCCGTCCTTCCTCTGAATTAGCGGTTCGATATCCTCGGAAACCACAGCAGGAGCAGCATCCTCCGGTGACCTTTTCGGTTCAGCCTCGTAGGAATCGGCGCGTGTAATCCGGAGATTTTCATCACGGAAAGCGAATATAATAGAGAAGAGCTTGGCGAGAAGGAAAGAGAAAATGACACCGAAGATTACCGACTGTAGATACTGCTGCCAATCGGCCATGATTATTGAGGAGGGGAGAAGAATTAAAAACCCTAGATCGTCGGAAAATATATATGAGGAAATAAATAGAAGCAAAAACTGAAAGAAAAAAAAGGATAGCTGAGCTTGGCAGTAGCGAAAAAGAAGCAATTGAAATTGTTGGCAGTTGTTATCGGGATCGTTACGTTATATTCAGTACTATATAACATGAATTTATATATAAATTTTTTAATATTTAATAATGATTAAGTGTGATATATTTCAACTAATAATTTGATATGAATTGATAAAAACAAAGTAGGAATAAATTATCTAAATACACAATTTATTTCATTAATTTTTTTAATAATTTCTATTTCCTTGTTCCTCTCTTCAATTTTCTATAGAAGACTATGCATATTCTCATTTTCTTTTTAACTTTCCTAAAATCATATCTAAATTACAAACTCCATTTCAGACAATTTTATTTTACAATTATCTTTTTCTTATTTTCCTCATTAAATTCGAGTTCTAACAAAAGTAGGAGAAGTTCTTCATCCATCATTTATGAGGGACAAATTGTGTGGTTTAGGAGAAGTTCTTCGTCCACCATTCGAATTCTAATGTATGATACGTGAGAGCTAGAAAACCTCTGTAATAGCACTAGGAAGCCATTTGGTCTTTGCTCACATTCGATTAAGTACTTCTTAGGCGAGACCTACTCTGAAACCAATTGATAATCAAGAGGGGGAGGGGGGATTGAAATTTCCCTAGTCGACTGCCCCATTAGAATAGTCAATTCACCTGCAGTTAGTTCTTTCAAACCTATTCTAATTTGCAAATCAGATTCACTTTGAACACCTTTACCTATATGAACTAATTTAGAGTATTCTCTTTCTCTTCTCTTTTACAATTGTTCACTTAGGGAGTACAATATCTTTTGAAAGTAGAAAGATAATATCAAACGACTTTGAGGAATAATCGTTAGAGCTCTTTTAGGAAAATCCAAGGGAGTTTCTTTCAATCAAGGATTTGTAGGTTCCTTGATTGAGGATGACATGTCCATATTAGACACATGCCGTGAATTTTGATCTCTTTCCAATGCTGATTTGATGCTCTGTCTTGTATAAAGTGATGACTAATCTTTTATCCTTGATTTGGGGTGATCTCTTTCCATCTCCTTGCTCAGCCTGATTTTCCGTTTGTCTTTCTTTGCAACTGGCTCTCGCTATTTTTCTTTTAGTCTTGATTTATGAATATCTTCTTTCCTTCTTGAGCTGAGATCCTGAAGTTGTTAGCTGATTTTCTCTCTTCCTTTTTTGTCGAGGTCTCTTAGTCATCGTGCCTCCCTTGTAACCCTTATTGATTGTCTTCTTTTCCTTTTGAGTAAGGATTATCCTTGCACTCTTTAAAGTAATCCTGCAAATTCATTAGTCAAAATCATCATATGAAGTTGTTGGCGTTAAAAGATATAATTACTAAATGTAAAAGGTGATAGTTTATTTTAGTCGAACTAAAAATTGAAATAAGACCCCTAAATTAGAACAAAGAGAGAAATAATTAAAGAATACATCCCAATCCTAGAGACTTAAAAATGTAATCACAATTAGTGACTTAGTAATTGAAATTTAAGATGATTTAATAGCGTCCAAATATATAGAAACAAATATTCAAATGTATTTAGTTATTTATGATTTGTAATTAGGTTTTAATTTTACTAGGTACAAGTATATAATATAGAGTATCACGATGAGTTAGGAGACATTTGATCATGAAACTTTTTACCTTTTTCAGGAGTTGAAACTCCAGAAAACATGTTTGGCCAAAAAATTTCAAAACTCAACTTGTGAGATGTTTTAGGAGGCATTTGATCATAAAAAAAAATCATCTTTTTTCAGAAGTTAAACTCTAAAAAACTAGCCATAAAATTTCAAAATTAAATTCTAGATTTTTCAAAAATTTGAAAAAAAAGTTTATTTTCACTTCAAATTACTCACAAAATATAAAAATAACTCAAATTTTCAAATATCACTTGCTGCTTTTTTTCAAATTTGTGAAACATAGTCAAACGTCCACTTGGCATATTTACTTTTGGTCATTTCAGTTGCTCTTTCGTAACAATTGTGTGCACTGTGTTGAGTCCTCCATGGACGTTTTTGGGTTAAGTTCAGGATCCATTTCTTTTAAGGCTTCCAGCTAGCTTGATAGTTAGCATTCATGGCATGCACAGTATGAGCTCGAACAATGTTGGGAAGAAAGCACGGACTTCCATATTGGATCTGTTTGCTGTCGAAACCCATCGATGCTCCTCTCTAATGCTTCCTTGTTCCTGATTTCGGAAGACACCATGTTTTCCCCTTAGCAAGTGCTGGTGTTGTTTCATTCACTGGTGCAAGCCTTTGGTGTCAGGCACGACGGAAAATTCTCTTATTGCCTGCTGCCAGAGGCAATTTCATAAACACATCAAGCACACTAACAGAAGCATCAACAAATTGGTTCTGCTATTAGTGTGACTATGATCAGTATTGGCAGCAGCATTAGCTACCCTTGGATGTAGGATGCCTATGTCATAGACTGGAGTCAAATCAGGCTTGAACAACCCAAAATTTCTCTCACATGTTGGCCCAGGCTTCAGGTCCTCGTTGAAGAGCGCGAAAATGTAGGTTTCGAATGTCCTGTTGGGCATTAGAGGTGTCCCAATTCCAGACATCACGTGTTGTATGAGCTTTTTGTTGTATTCTGCAGCGGTTCCAGTGTCTACTCCTACTTGCCCTGGATCTCCTCTCGATGGCCATCCAGTTTCAGCTATGACAATCTCAATGTCTTCGAAATCCATGAGCTTCAGGGCTGAAAAAACTGCATCTAATTGCGCATCCAACATGTTTGTGTAGATGAGTCGTGTGGCCTCGTCGAACACCCCTGGATTAGGCCTAAAGAGTGCATAATCAAGTGTGTTATCAGAAGAATCAAAAAATGGATATGGGTTTATCATGAATGGTGAATTAGTAGCTCTAAGGAACTCAAGCAATGGCTTGAGAACATGGATATCGTATCCTGGTCTAAATTTCCCAGAAGAAGGTGGGGTTGAATTTGAGAGTATACCTAGGAAATGTGGAGTAGAAATTTGGATGTGACGATCCAAGTACTTTTCAACAAGGGCAGCCTGGAGGGTTTGCATAGCAGGGACTAGGCTCACAATAAGTAACTTATTGGCAGTTGAAATTACTTCGTTGCCAACAAGTATTCTGATTATGTTGGTGGCAGGGACGTATGGTAGGACGTTAATTTCCACCCACTGTTGGGCAAAACTTAACTCAGATAGCTGCGGAATCAGATCATTGGGGACGTTTACAGTCACTGAAATGCCAGTGTGCGCAAATGCTTTCAAGATTTCTGGGTTGGCATCAAAGATCCTTACGCGACGGATAAAGGTGGATTCACGGAGGAAGCGTGCCACTTGGATTGGGGGAGGGAGGTCGTCAGCAACTGTACCATAGTTGACACCAATTGTTCCTTTAACTCCTATTACCAAAAAAGAAGTTCGAATCATATCCACTGACAGTGTATATAACATGTTGAAATAGTGCTCACTTGCTTACCTTGAAGGAAAATTGGTGCAAGAAGAACAAGAAATGCCCCGAGCAGATGAGCCAGGGGTGTGTTGAAAACCTTATCCATTACTCGGCTTGATCGTCATGGGTTGCTGCAACTTTTTCTTATGTCTGCATGTCAGCAGCTTGGATGAAGAAAGGCACCTGTTTGAGATGCTTTCCTTAGAAAATGGGCATTCCAGTTGAAGTTCTGGAGTGTCATATTAGGCAAGGAATATTCATGAGCCGCCTTCCTATTGGATGGGAATCTTTTCTTTTATGCTTTCGTCAATGTGGGATTGAGATATACCTATTGCTAAACAGCAAGGAATATACTTACTAAGTTTATATAAATTCAAAATTATTTTCATTTCTCCTCTGTGCTGAACAGTAAGGAAGAAAAAGAGTTTATTTACTTTTGAAGTTTGGATAAACTTTCCCTAAAGAAATAAGAGAGAATTTTGAGAAAAAGAAATGCTCAACTGGGTTAGCTTCAGTACTTCACCATCTCCAATTGTTCAAGGAGTTCCAATTTAGGAGGAGAAACAGTTTATAACAGCGAACAAAATGCCCATACATACCACCGATTCGCTTAAAATATCCTGTCAGTAACTTTCGAAGTATAACTTGGCATTTCGCTGTGCTCAAGTCCCCAATACCCGATGCATATTTGTTGTCCGCAACAACAAATCAGAGATGGAAAAAATTACAGAATGCTTTACTTCTCAAAGACCAAACATAAGTCCATCCGTTGAAAACTGATGCTTAATTAGACTATCAGGTATAAACAATGAGAGTTACAAGGAGAGTTGAATCTTAGTTGACATTACCAGGATAACTCACTCGCTCACTTTGCTTGCCAAAATGACAAATATACAAGTGGTAGCTTACATTCAATTATTCCACGGAGCATGGAAGATGAATCAAGTACGAGAAAACTGGACAACAGCATAAGGTTATCGACATCCCAAGTTAACTCTCCCTTCTTCGCTAATAGTTTTATTCATGCATATCTTCTGTAGATCAATGTAGCCAATGATTGTGTCCTCAAAATCTGCACCATCAAGTTGTGCATCGTTAAAGGTAGATCCAGATAGTACAGTGTTCTTAAATGAAGCTCCCTGGAGATTGGCTTTCTCAAAGTTCACCCGATCAAGAACAGCATTCGAAAAGTTTGTCCCTGTATGTAATGAAGAGTCAGAAATTCAAACTTTGAAAAAGACGAAAGTATTCAAAGAAAGCTTAAGCCATTCTTTAGCCCTTCCCAGATAATAGTGGTGGACTGGTTGTCCAATTTGCCCATGGCTACTGTCAAAAACCAGAGAAAGCCTTGAAGGACGATACTACCATGACTTGCTAAAACATATATACTCCAAAAATAAACACTTCAATTCAGTTAGTTTTGTTTCAGCAAAGAGCAGAATAGAAAAGCTGGAAAAAGAAAAACGAGGAGTACTTAAACCCAAAACATGTGCTCTCCTATAAAGACCCTTCAGCTTAACTCAAATTCAGAACAAAACATCCATCCAATATTGCAAATAGTTTTGACAAGAAAAGAGTTATTCTTACTAGTCAGGTGCTCAGTCTCATTTTCCATTTCATCTTTCTCAAACACTGAGTAGTTGAAAAGTACTCAATCAATTTGCAAAGCACTACATAATTCCTACTGTCCCAAACGGCCTTGACATTAAAGACAAATTACAAGTTGAACGTCATTGAATATGTTATATAAGCAGGTTGGACATCAATATAAATATCATGACTACGATACCATTACCATGTACAGGAATGTTTGGACATTGTCTTATAATAATTCAATCAGCTGCATTCAGTATTTCATTTCTTGCATTTCTTTTTAGTTTTAGCCTTTTGCTTCTTCAGTCGCCTTAAATACACAAGGACAAAATATATTTTATACAAAAGGGTAGTGTGAACTTACCCTTAAAACTACCTCCAACAGCATAAGCCTTAGACATAATCACTTCAGACATGTCTGCACCATCAAATTTTGCATCAGACATGAGGGCTGCTGCAAGTGACTTCCCTTTGAGGTTATTTTTCTCATTTGTGTAATCACAAAAGCGCAGATCAAGTGGTTTATCATAAACACCATTGGCTTGACCTATTGTGTTACCAACAAAGGCCCGTTCACACCTATTTGGCTCTGTTGATAATGGAGGCAATCTCTGCAAAATCAACCCAAAATGTAAACAAACGAAAATCTTGCATACATGTATGGACCTATGTCAAGTCCTGATAGATTAATTCTGAGTCAAAACGTATGTAGGCTTATTTCCTGCTTTGTGAACATGAGTTGCAAGATGTTTTCTCTCTCTTTATTAGGGGAAACAGTTCAGCGTTGCCATTGTAGTATTTGAAGTTGCTCAATGTCGTGTTACACTTTTGATCAATTCATTCCTTGCAGCCAATTATCATTTTTTACCCCTCAATTTTCGACAAATGCTTTAAAATTACCCTCAATTTGGAGCTCCACTAAGGGTCAAGGATACAAAAAAAAATCATATTGGCGGGGTAATATTAGATCAAAAATCTAACGGATGGTAAAGTTGCTCAATTTGGGATAAAAAAGGGCAAGTTTGACCCTTTTCCCTTTTATAAGACACCTGCACTTGTGTAAAACATCAAATATCTCAAATCACGGTTCAAACCCGATTTCTGTGTTTTCACATTAACAATACTGTTTATGGAAGTCTTAGATCCTAATTCCTAACCAATCATAAGAACGGTAAGATCTAAATATACAGGTTTCTTACCAGTCATAAGAATGGTAAGATCTAAATGGACATGTCAGGAGTCCTCTTCGGAGTGGCCTAGTGGTTTGGAATTGGGACTTTTACGTTGGAGGTCTCAAGTTCGAAATCCCTTGCCAGCGAAAGCAAGGGGTTTGCCTTCTGAGTCGAGCTCGTCGCACTGGCGTGCCTAGTGCGAATTACCTCTCCTGTTTGTGGTTTATGAGTTATTGCATAAGAGTGGGAGTTTATCCTACCCAAAGGGTATAGAATGGGAGTTTACTCTGTGCCCACCCAAAGGGTAGCGGCTGCGAGTTCTCCTTGTCATAAAAAAATGGAGATGTGAGGAGTTAATCAATTTATTTTGAATTTATTAATGCCACCTGGATTAGGCTACTTATTTGCCAAACTAAAAACTTAAATGGCGATAACCATTTGCGAGAATTGGCTCACACAAATATATTTGGTAACGGAGGTCTTGCTTTAATTCTTAGCCCCATCGATCAACAAAATATTTTTACGTACTTAGCTAAGAAAATAGCTGTCCGCACATTCTCAAATTAAAAAATTAAACGGACTTTAGATGAAATGTAATTAACAACACAATTCAATATACTGATTAAAAAGGGCAGCCTGATACATGTTAAGCAATGTGTGATTGTAGACAGACTGCCTAATGCAACTACGCAGACATTATATGTAAAATTGAATAGCAGTAGAGTAACTAAATGGCATTTCGCCCAACCTGACCAGCAGCAATTACGGGAGAAACAGAAGAAATTGCCCAAACAGCAAGGAACCCACAAGCAACATTCCTAAGTTGCTTGAACTGATCGGTTGAGCTTTCTCCACTGTTTGAATCATCCTTGGAAGCTGCCGAACATAAACGAAATTCAGATGTGATTTCAGCTTGACATTTGAGTATGAGAAAAACGAGAATCGTACCTGAACATTTGATTTGGATGGGTAAGTGAAGTTGTGGAGGATGATAAACTGGAGAACGACGGAGAGAATGAGATTTGTAGGCTAATGGAATAGATATTGACGCCATTTTTTGTTGAGTGATTATTGACAGAACTCCCCTCTTCTCATATGGACTTATCCATTCATAACCCCTACAACTGTAGATACATTTCCATCCCACGTGGCATCCACACACATTCTTATTTCATGTGATAGGTCAACATGTTTTTTAACGTATGAATAATGTTTTATTTTGGTTCTTAATATATTTTACTTGATTGAAATGATCATTAATATATTTCAAATGTGTTTATTTTAGTTCTAAATATATTTCACTTGAGTGAAACGATCATCAATGTATAACAAATTGTGTTTATTTTGATCTTTTATTCTAAATTTAAGAAATTTATAAAAAAAAGTATTAAATTTAATTATGGATCTTACGTGACTAACAAAATTCACCATTGTTGTTTTCTTTGTTAACTCAAAAGAAAAAACTCTATAAAATCTAACACTATTTTCTCCAACAAAATTTACTATTTTCTCGTCACTAAAATATTATTTCACTGACCTAATAAAAAATTATGTTTTAAGTAAGACAAAATAATAAATTTTGTTTTAAAAAAAAGTAGAGACAATGATGTTAGATTTCATAAAGTTTTTTTTTGGGAGCTAACAAAGAAGACAACAATGGTGAGTTTTGTAAGTCTGTGGGGTCCACAACGAAATTTCTCACTTTTTTGAGAATAAAATCTGTTAGGTTTTGAATAAAGGATCAAAATAAATATCTTTTGTTTTACATTAAGGACTATTTCAATCAAGTGAAATATATTAAGGATCAAAATGAACACATTTATCACACGTTAAGGATATTTCAATCAAGTGAAATATATTAAGACAAAATAAACCATTACTGATACATTAAGGATCATTTTGATCATTTTCTCGACTTAATACATTCATTTTATGTAGAACAATATTTGGAAAAAAAAACTTTTGATATTTTTGTCTAAAATAATAATTAAATATTTATGAATTGTAAATTATTTTATTAAAAATAAAAAATAATTTTAAAATATTTGTTTTTATTAAACATAATAATAAGATTGTCACATTGGACAAAGTCACAAAGATATTACAGTACTGTTCTTTTTTGGTATGCTTTCCAACTCCTTTCTTTTTCCATTGCTTTTTACCTATATTAGAAAAGTGAGTGAGCAAGTAGGAGGATTGATATATGTGCATGTGTAATTTAGTTCATGCTCATGAGTAATTTGGACGATTTATCTGCTCACCTCATATTTGTATAGTGTCATCTGAAAGCATAACTTGAGTGTAATTTAACTTGATGTACCATTAAAATTTATTATTGACGGTTCTCATTTTCTCATATTGGGATATCTGTCCATGTGGGCTCAAGTCTTTCAAGTTATACTACTTCTCCAACTTCTCTTCCCTGGCTGCCATAATTCAAGCTTTCGTGCTATAAGTACCTTGTGTTTTTCATTTACACTTTCTTCTTCTTCAATTTGAATTTGCGGATTGGGGTATGCAAGATATGAGTTTGCTTAATTTCCTACCAGTTTTGGTTGCGTCCCTCTGTAATTGCTCTATATAAAAGTTTGGGTCATAACAAATTGTACTCGATCGACCAAGAAACTGAATGTAAATAACAAGAAAAAGAAGCAAATCACTCCAGGGAATATAATAAAAATATGGAATTGTTAGCAGTCTGCAGCAACAAACATTAGAATTTGTTCTCTGAGTGGAACATGGATTATCAGAACTTGGACCAAAAACTAGCTACAAATTAACCAATTACTGGATCCCATTTTTCTACTAATATAGAAGAGTGAATTTAGCAAAAGGTATCAACATGTTAGCTTCTTGTCAATAAAATTGAAATTGACGGTTGTTTAGTCATTTTATGTATAAATTATTATATTAATGGTAATTAAACATATGTGACATCTATTCAAGAGCCGCTACACGGATGTGGAAATGAACTTTTACTATTTTGCCACCAAAAAGTTAGTGGAATAATTTGCTACTTTGGACTATTGCAATTTCCTCAATGTCATTTTATTTAATATTTTTTAATTGATTCTAAAAACAATATATTTTATTATAATTAAATAATTTAATTTCAATTTTTTTTCTATTAATGAAATAATTTACAATCACATAAATTGTTTTTAATTATTTCATATCATAAATTTTAAAAGTTTTTTCTTTTTTTTAACACCGTGTCAAATTGGGAAGGGGAAATAGTATTTGTGAATGATTCTCGATACTCTATTTGTGTCACATAAGTTGGGACATAAGAAATAATATATATTATTTAAGAATTATGTGAAAAGTACTATAAATTACAATAATTAATAATTTAAAATATTTAAAAGTTATGTAAAAAATTAGTTAGAATAAAGAAGTAACACATATTATTAAAAATTATAAAAAAAAGTAGTACGAATCATAGTAGTCAACAATTTTAATTATCTAAAAATTATATTAAAAATTTTATTATTCTACATTTTATTTATGTCACATAAATTAAACAAAAAAATAACAATAAATATCACGCTTGTGCTAGCACGGGCTGGTGTATCTAGTTATCAAAATAGACATAATTACGCATGCTCAGATATAAAATTTATCATAATAACATGTTATGTATAGTATTCTTTAGTGCACAAATAAACAAGCATATATAAAGCAAATCATCTTATAATATTGGCCCATGCTCGCACGAGCTATCATATCTAGTATAAAATTGATTGTCTGGTTTAGATTGATAAAAATGTTAAAAAATAAATGAAATATTTTAAATTAAGGATATTTTTTAATTTTAATAAATGAATTCTTTGAATAGTTATTCATATTTGAAATATTATAACTGACACAATAAAATGATCGTCTCTCCAATAGCCTATCTTGTCACATTATATTTAAATATTTTTAACTCTTTTAAACCATTCATATCTCATACCTAGAAAAAAAATATTACTATTACTTTTTTTGAGAATAAAATTATTTAAATTTTGATTAATGTTTAAAATGTATTATTTTATCACATTAGTATCAAAAAATTATAATCCGTAGTGTTTTTTCGTGATAATTTTTAATATCAATATTATAATTTTAAAATTAGTTTAGTTTAATTTTAAAATCTTAAAAATTAATTAAACTGACTCTAAAAAATAAACTTGACGATTATTATGAGATGGTTAAAGTAGTGTTTAGCCACACTTTCGAGAAAACATAAGTGTATTATAGCAAAAATTATTTTTATATTGTGTGAATAAAATAAAAAATAAGTAATTTCTCTTTAAATTTAAGTCAAATATATCTTTACTAAGGAATTTATATTTATCAAACTATCAAAAAATTAAAAAAAATTATACAAAAGCTTCCCTCGCATATCATCATCTACAACTCATTTTATTCCATGAGTCTTACAAACTTACCTCAAAAAGATTTTTTTATTCTAATTTGTACAATTTATTTACGTGAAATTAAAACACTTAATTACAGTCTCTTATAATGAATATATCAAATTATTTTTTTGTTTAAATGATACTAATTTAAATTATATAAAGATTTATGTTTCTTTTTCGTAATTTGATGATTGAACAATTAAATATAAACTACTTCTCTAATATTAATTTTTTCTAGCGAAAATAGAGAAACAAATTCTATAAATAATATTCTTTTATATCATCTTCTTTTCACTCACCCAATGCCTACAAAACACCCATCTCTCAAATTTCTACCTTATTCCACCCTTATAATATTGTGCTAGAATATGTATATATATTTTTGAGATAATACTTTCACTTACTTAGAATTATGTAAGCATTAATAATGAAGAGATTAATTACTAATAATTCTATTTATTCTTTTATGCAACAAATAGCTAAGGAAGTTCTTTTTTTGTTTTTCACCCGGTGTCTAGTATCCACATTGGAGCTCAACTATATCTGAATTCGTGTCGCGTAAGACCCCATTTAGGAGATGTTATTTGGGATTGATTAGATGGTTGATAGGCTGAAAGGTTCGATTGTGACAGAACCGAGGGATTGATATGAGTCCTTATGAGACTCATTGAATGGATTGATTGGGATTGATTATATTATGTGAGTGTCGCGACTCATTTTCCCTCGCGGAAACGGGAACCTGGACGACATCGTGACACAATTCTTTTGGGATTTAAAAAGGTTTGAAGAGTCGCCACCTAATGATTTGAGGTACATTAGGACACCATTCTAAATCCTAAAACTAAGCTATGGGTCAAGTCACCAGAGAACGGGTAAGGGTTCAAGTTAACTCGAGAGGGAGATATTAGGCACCCCTTGAGGTCCGCAAATGCAGATCCCAACCGTATCTCATTTCTATGTGGGGGTTAACAAATAAGGTCTGTTATTTTGTAATATCCTAAAAAAGTCCTAAGTGATTAAAACAAGTAAATACAGAAATAAACAAATAAATTAAATGCCTGATGACTGTTAGTCTTCCGAAAGGTTTTCATGATAGTAATTTTTTGTGTGTACTTAAACTTAAGGGCACTAAACCTTAGCCTTCATCATCTGATATATTAGAAGTTAATATCACATTGTGAAACTTTTCCTGATAAAAAACCCCCAAATAATGCTAGTACAAAAAATTATTGTAAAGGCAAAGTGATCATGTGTCGTGTTCCCCTTGTGGTGAAGCGTTCTCAAATGGTGAAGTAATCAACCAAATGAACACTCAATTCCAGTTGGTGGCAAAGTAAACCATATAGATTGTCGCATGTGCAATAATTAAACAAAGCATCACGAATGACACAAAATAAAATACAAACCTGAGAAGGAGATTAATCTCCTCTTCAGTCGTCTTAGTAATATTACACATGTTAATAAATGAATACTTATAATGATTAACTAAAAACTACAATGATTGGATTGAGAGTTATTTTCTTCTAATTATATACGTAGGATAATTTAAATTATTTTAAAAAAATATTTAAATAATAGAATATATACTATATTATGTTTTTAATTGAGGTAATACAATAATTTAAGGCTTAAGTCATCGATAGACACCTAAATTTGTCCGCATTATTCACTTAAACACCTAAACTAAAATAAGTTCCAAATAGACACCTCAACCAGCCATAATTTAGACCCTATAAACATTTTTGTCCTAGTTGACATCGTGTGTGAAGTGCACGCAAAAGTGGAGCGTGAGAGCTGTTAAAAACTCTCTAAGCTCTTATTCCATGGTAAATGAAAATTTTCTTTTTCTTTTTTCTGAAAAGGTGCTTTTTTTTTTAGACATTTGTCATTAAAAAAAAAAAAGAAAAACCAACCCTCA
>JBCEWC010009010.1:0-19232 GCA_038996855.1 Solanum aculeatissimum
ATATTATTATTATTAAGTCCAAAAAGTTATATTTTGATGAAATGATGTATGTTTTGATGAGTTTTGATGAAATTGAACAATGAGATTAAATGATATTTTGAGTAAATATATGATGAGGATGTAAATAAATTTTCAAAATATATTTATTGATGGAATATGATGATGATGATGATGATGTTGATGTTTGAGATGAGTTTGAAGGAGATTTTTTAAAGAGAATATTTTTGGAGGAGTATTGAGCTCCGAGTTGGGTAAGAGTATCATTATCTCAACTCCCATAACTATGTTGTCAGTGTAGGATAGTCGTGCAGTTAACTCTGGCGACTCTAGTCCCAAAAATATGGACAAGGATTATGGATCTAAGAGAGAGAGTTGAGCGTCCTTACCTTGCTAAGTATTAAACGGGCGAGCAACGACATTGCGTTCGTTGTGCATCACCAACTATGGTGGTGGGAGTATTGTCGGATAGAGAAACTACTTAATTTTGCATAACTGATTTGACTGAGTTGCATGCTAGAGTTTATTTTAGGAGCATTATATTACTCTAAAAATTTGAATGATTTGGCATGAGTTGCATACTATTGAGTTACTTTCAGAGCATGACTTTATTCTTAAACTTGCATGTTTTACTGAGTTGAGTTACTTGATTTGAGTATCTTTGATTATGTCCTTTCCTTTCCAGCCATTTTACATACCAGTATATTCAATGTACTAACATCCATTTGGACTGCATCATTTTAGGATGCAGTGACAGGTATTAGAGGTCATCAACAGATACTTCATTGAGGATCTTTTCACATTCATCTGATTGGTGAGTCCTCCTCTACATTCGTAGCATACCCACTTATCTTTCTTGCTTCAAGTTTAGTATTTTTTTTGTTTTGATTTGAGGTAGCCATGAACCCTTCAATGGTACTATCTAGGTTCTTAGAGATAGAGGCTTCATAGACAAGGATGGATTAGAGTTGATGTTTTATTTTTAAAGACTTATACTTTTCACATTACTTTTTAAATATTAAATTGATGTGGATTGTCAGTTCTAACCATTATTTTATTGAGGCTTTTATTGATGAGCCCACTAGAATGTTCCTTGTATATAAATTGAGTTTTCTATTGTTGATGAATGAGCGGTTAAGCCAAGTGGTTTGCTTGGGGACCAACAATAATTTTTGAGTGTCGGTCATGCCAAAGGTACCCTCTCACGGTATGACAAACTAGGTATCAAAACACAGATGCCAAGTGTCCTAGGGTGTCTATGAAGTTGTGTCTATAGGATCTTATTTATGGTTATGAGGGCTCCACTTCTATAAATGAGGGACTGTTGACATTTAAGAAAAGTTTTCCTTCTTTCAGACTCTTAATCGTGTGATAGAGTTATTCCCTAAGAAACTTATGATGATTTGTGTGTTGCTCTAAACCTTTCGACTATGTCTAATCTATGAGGTGACAGAGACAGAAATGTTCAGACCCTGACAGATGAGTTCCTTTGCGATAAAGTAATCAACATGGTAGATAAATTTTACCAGGCTTGAGAGAAGCCGACTAGTGTGTTGAGTTGATTGATTATAAAGAATGCACTTTTATTCATGTGAATCGTGTGTTTAAGTTAGATCAATATGCACCCCATACCCTCGTATTCAAAACTTGCTTTCAATGTTATCTATGAGAGGAAAAGTTATGTATCTAAGCATTTAATATCACCACCTGAGCGAGTGTGATTTGAAGTCTTATAAAATTGAGCCATACTAGAGATAGAAGGATGATGGTGGGAAAAGAAGAATTAGGATAGTGAGAGTGATGCTTGATTGAGTCTTGTAGTTAGAGTTATCTATATATTAAGTCGATAATGGGGAATGAGTCAATTTCTATAAGTTTTGACGAAAGAGTAGTAAGTACCATATGATGTTTTTCATTATGAGGTATACAGAAGGAGTTATCGTTGGGATGTGTTAGAGTGTGCTCAAACTAGAAATAGGTATGTTGATATTCCATATTATTATTCAGGTGAAGCATAGGCGTAGAGTAGACAAAAATAGAGTACTTCCAAGGTGATAGATCTAAACTAGGCGTATGATTCTGAAGGAAAAGCCTCGAGAGATTCATAGAGTTATGAGCTTAGCCAGGTAAGGAGGCATAATGAATGGGTGAATGGTATATGAGTTATAAAAAGAGGATTTGTTGATTGATTATTGACTATGAGATTCTAGCGGGCCTATGTTCCTAACTTTTACCTAGTAGACGCAGGTTGATATAATATGACGGAAGTGTATGATGCACATGTTAGAAGTA
The DNA here is from genome assembly GCA_038996855.1 of Solanum aculeatissimum. Lineage (NCBI taxonomy): Eukaryota > Viridiplantae > Streptophyta > Magnoliopsida > Solanales > Solanaceae > Solanum > Solanum aculeatissimum. The sequence goes on from JBCEWC010009010.1 coordinate 2,290, forward strand.
GACTCTAAACTTGAATTATTAGAAGCATTGTGAAAAATGAGATAGCATTATATCAGTGACAGTCTTAGTTGGAGAATTTCTCTAAGAGGCTTGCTATAGTGTATGTTCGATGGTAAGATATTGACCTACAAGGAATATGATGCTACGAGTATGGTGTAGGTACCCCTTAGATGAAAATATTAAATTGAGGATAAATTATTAGATAAGAAAAGGCTTAAGATGTGAATTTGCGATCATGTAAAGTTATGTGAAGCTCTAAGTTATAACTTGTTATAGGAGACTAGATAGTATAATTGAGTTATTGATGTGGAGTAGGCTATGTAAGACAATAAGTGTAACAAGTGTAGAAAGATGTCCATAGAGATAGAAGTAAGCGGAGAGTGGTATCTCAAAAGAAAGTCTTAGTAACAGTTTTCTATATTTAAGTATAGTATAAAGGAGAGTTTTGGATGTTCTTGTGATAGTGATGCCCCAACCATGTGGAAAGTTGTATAATATGCCCAAACTCACACCTCAAATAAAGTGCAAAGCGGTCGTTGACCAAATATAGAACCCAACAAGAGTTGGGGTCGATCCCACAAGGAATGAGTGAAAATATAGCTAAAAGTACTTCGTCTCACGTGCAATTCTTATTTCCAAAATAACAATGCATAATAAAAAATGGGAGTTTTTGCATTAACATTTAAACTAAGTAACAAATGTAGTCTACTAATTTCTATCTACGATGACTATTGAGATTCAACAATGACTTGCTAGACTAGGTTTGTGGTTCCCATGACACCAATTTCAATATTCAAACTTAGGGCTTTTGTGACCATAATCTCATATACGGAGCAAGTAAATATTTAACACCTAATTCACTTTCTAGTCCTTCTTAGGTGTATATCGTTCCTTACCTTCCAGTCTTAGAACGTTCCACTTATTTATACCTTACTTTTCACTCCAGGATAATCTCACCTTCCGGTCTCGAGTACTTAGACTAGGTTAAAAACCCCGAATTCTGCCACAAGATTTTTTTCCTAATCACTACCTCCCTTTCGAACAAACAGTGAATACAGGTTTACCCCAATGCGTTGACTCATCAAGGTTTAAGTTCTATTGAAGACATTTTGTGGTGTATACGGTGCTCACTTCCAACTTTAGCCCTAAATTTGCCTATCTTCTTTGGTAATCATGGTCCCCACAACCCTAGTTGTGGGTTCAGCCTAGCATGCTTGCAGAATCCGAATTAGAACAAGATGAAAAAGACATAAATCACACTTACGATTGAAAGATCAACAAAATTACAACTCACAATTGCAATTCAATGGAGCAAATGTAGCAAAAAGATTGCAGAAGTAAAGTGTCAAGCATAAATTCTCCTCTGTCTATACTCAGCCGTCCGTAACAACCTAAAAATGACATAATAAAAATGTATTTATATGATTTAAAATAAATCCTAAATGAAATAGAAAAACCGGGTATCGGCAAGCTAAATCGGCAACTACACGGACCGTTTAAGGTTCAACGGTCCGTATCACCTCCCGTCTGAATCCCCTTAGCATCCGGCTTCACTCGTCCATCAGATGACTTACTGTCTCAATTAACAACACGATGTAATGGACCATGTACAGTCACAAGGTCCGTGTAAGCAACCGTCTGACTTGCCTTGGTCTCTATCTTGAGTGTGCACTTTGGCCTCGATTCTGTGATGTTTAACGATAGGAGAAATGGTTCATTAACCTGCCAACGACTCGTCACCCACTCCGTTTACTTCCACTTAAACTCAATTCTTTGGCAACTTCATGGCCAGCTTTCTGCCTTGGTTCACGAGTGGTTACATGACCCGTGAAAGAGTACACGGGCCGTCAATCCTTCTGTGTGATCAGACTTGTCTCATTTTCTCCTCACTCTGCTTTGTCCCTTCTCTGCCACTTCTCACGGCCCGTGCAAGGTCACACGTCCTGTGGTGCTGACCGTGTGTAGCTATGATTTGCCCAGTTTTGGGCATTTTCTTCCTTTATCGACAGTGTTCGTGCCTTGCCTGATTTTCCTGAAAATCCACTACACAAAACATTAAACGCACATAATTTTCTTGAGAACTTACAAAGATTTCACAAGAAAAGCATTAAATAATGAACACTTTCGCGACTCATCAACACCCTCAACTTAAAATCCTTGCTTGTCCTCAAGCAATAACACACAAACATAAACCCCTAATAGGTAACATGCAATAATCCCTACGTTAGTCAGAATCACACACAAAAACAACTTTAACGTGCGCATACACCCCAACAGACTTACACAACTCTAGCTAAGCGTCGTATTATGTCCAGCTGATCTTTTTATACTCAAAATTCACAATGGTTACTCAGGTAAGCATCAAGAGCGTGTATGGATGGTTTCCTCACCACAAAGAAGTCTCACACACAGTATATGTTTGCAAAAAAAAGACTGGAATGTAGGCACTCACGCTCACAACAGATTCTCAACTGACAAACAAGTACAGACCATAGGCTTGCCCTTATTTTCACCACCTCGACTCTTGAACGACCTTGTTAGGATCACTATAGGACTTTTATGGCTTGTAACGTAGGCTCAGGTTAGGGAGTGGTACATTTAGGATAAGTAGTGACTAACTTGGCCCCTCCAAAGCACTACCTAGACTTAGCCCTCACTTCTTATTACCAAGTTCTAGTTCTCCCCTATCTTCACATATTTTAAGGAGCATTGCTATTTATATATATATATATATATATATTTCAAACTTTGCTCCTCATTCTTTAGTTTCTTCGTATTCCTTTTTCATCACCATTTTTCTTTTACTCCTAACTTTTCCCAAAATAGTCACCCTTAACTTAGGCTTTTTGCCTATATTGAGGTGCACGGTGTCTTTCTGACAGGACCAGGGCCAATAAAAGTCACCCTCAACTTAGGTGTTAACCTAATGTGAGGTTTACGATGTCCTTGGAGAGACCATGGCCAATATCAGGATTTGCATCAAAGTAGGCAAGGTGAGTTGGGTGATTGCAAAGAAAAAGGTTCATTACAGCTCAAATGCGGGTTTAAAAGGGACACTTTCATTTGGTTGGTTGATTTAGGCTAAGTGACTTTTCATAAAAATTGCCTAAGATCCTTTCCTAATTTAGTCATTCGAGTATTTCAGTGGGACTAACCGGGCATGTTCTAGCTTACAAGTGTGCCAATTGAATTCAAACACTATGCTCACACGCACATGGCACACATCCTACGCTAGCTAACACCAGCCAACCAAGTGTTTTTCTTACTCATTCAAAATCATCAACCAGACAAATATACAACCTTAGCACAAAAATCATACAAAGTCGTTAGGGCAGAATGCATGTACACGCCATCACTGTGATTATCATCATACCAACTCAGGATTATTACCCAACCTATTATAGACCTTATATTTATGCAGATTACAACCTAAACATGCCAGTTCTACTAGATAGACCACTTGAGAGAAAACAAACATGGCAACAAAAACTCCCAGGTGACAGGAATGTCCCACCCCCTCCAAAAAGAAGGTGTAGTGCCCTCAATGCACAAAAAGTAGATAATATAAAAACCAAAAGGGCAAGGACATATCTGAGACGCACTAGGCGTCGGGCTGATCTGGTACATCAGCGTGCGACCCTCCAAAAGGGTCGTCTCCCTATACGTGTGGTCCACCGGCAGACGCACTTCCAGACGCTCCAGCATGTGTCGCATCCCGAGCCAACCTCTCTTGTTCTTCCTGTAACGTTGTTGCTTGCCAACTGGCCTAAAGTGCTTTGCACAACTATTTGGCTTCCGCCTCTTGAGGATCCTTGGGCGGGCTATGACGCTGTTGGCATTTTTTGGCCTTCCCTCTTCATCGGGAAGGTTCTGGTGGCGCCATAGTGGATGTCGCATGTGCCGGAGGTGCCGCAACCCACAAACCCTCCAAAGAAGGGGACGGAGCAGAGGTGGAAAAGAGGTCCAAGAATGACTCAGCCGGTATAGGTGGAGGGGGGCATTATATTTGTCTATAAGCACGGCTACTTGGTTTTTCAACTCAGCAACTGTGTTAGCTATGTTGGAGGCCTCCCTCCCAGACAGATTGTTGATCTGCTCCTGAAAGTATGTCTCCAAGCCATTGATATGGGTATGGAGAACCGCTATCTCTTTGAGCCACTCAGAGCGGATAGACTCTGCATGATTATGGAGGACCTGTGGCATGCGCTCCACTATCTGATCAATAATGGCCTTTGTCTGTCGCTGCTCATTCACCAGACAGGTCAAGAACTCATAGGGCACATACACATATCCTGGAGCTACTACCATCTGGGAAGAGCTACCCCCAGCCTGCTCCGATGCTCCACCTATCGGGGGTATCCCTGTAGCTCCCTCCAAATCCATGGGTTGTTGTGGGCCTGCTTGAGGAAACACTGGTGGGGCTCCGTATAGCGGCGTCCTTGTCCGTAAAAAGGGGTTGTTGACATCTTTGATCAAAGCTATATTTACCCCCGCTGTTGGATATGTCTTTCGGTCCAAGTATCGCGTGACAGGAACCTGGACCCATCGACAGAGAGCTCTGATGAGGCAAGGAAATGTCATGGTTGATCGCTCACTGAGGGCCCTGTCTCGCATCTCTGTAGCTATGACCCGCCCAGCATTGAAGGGATAGCGGGCTATGAGGCATGAAACCAGGGAAGCCTGCGACAACTGGAGAATGTTGTCATTAAGAGTGGGTCGCAGACGAGCCCGCATCACAGACCACCAAACCTTAGCCTCAAATTTTAGGGAGGCTTTCATAATGGGGGTCCGCGGATCATTTATCCAAGCAGCCTCCACACCCTGTAAAGCGATTTGCTGTGCGATCCATGTGACTACGGCAACTCTGGAGGCAGGATCAGTCAATAAACCAAACTCAGAAACCTGATGGACTTTTACAGCATAGAGTTCATCCGCTGGCGGTCTGTACTCTGGGTCATGTAAGAAGCGGTTGATAGTCACCTCAGAGATAACCACTTCTCGCCCCCGAATGGTCAAACAAGGCAGATGTCTCACATTTCTAGCCATGTACCTCTGCAACCGCCGAGTACCACCTCCCACTGAATTTAACAAATCCACCGCATAAGCTGAGTAGAATTCTTGGATGAGGGCAGGCCCGTAGAATCCAGGCTTTTGGGTCATCCACCCAAACTCAAGAAACTCAAATGCAGCTTTGATATCCGGAACTACATCAAAGTGTTCGGTGAAAATGATCAACTATGGGATCACTGTGCGCTTCTGAAAGCCCCAAGAACCTTTGGTCAGCCCGTTTAAATAGATCTCTCTGCTGCTTGGAGTAGACCATCTTCCGCGGAGGAACAGGAGGGTAGTCCAGGCCTCCTCCTCATTAGGAGCTCGAGCAACAGCAGTGTGTATAGCATCATCATCACTGTCTCGAAGCTCCACAGTAGCTGCGTCGTTCGGGTGGGACGGTGTATCGGGATCTACTGCGTGCTCTGTGTTCTCAAAGTGTTGGCAGCATCCGCCTCCGCACCCTCCAATAGATGTGGCCCCAATATGGAAAGGGGAGTCTCCTGTTAGGTCGTCTGGGCCCGAGTCGTGCGGGGGAGTGGGGTGAGACATTGCCAGTAAATTGAGCTTCCACCCCCTCAGACGACTCTGAACCCGAGCTACTCCATGTTGATGAACTAGAGGACTCGGTGGGATAATCACGAAGTCTGGTTTGTCTGCGAGGACCCATCGTGCCTGAAAGCATAAAACAAGTGTCATTAGTCTTTGGAGATCAACAGTCAAACCAAGACTCGACGAGTACTCAGACTTCCTCGTTAATGGTACTACGTGACAATGACCCTTAAGAGTGGCGTCACCCGGTCTATCATCGGGACATTGCACGTAGTACCCATTTAGGTAAACACGACAAATATGTAGCAACATAAATCAAGCAAAAACAAGTGCAGGACAACTGGATGGAACACGGGTCGTGTGATATGGAACGGCCCGTGGACTAGCTCGTCTGGCAGGACTTATGAAATTTTGTTGAAGGGTGTCTAGACTGAACCTCACACGGGCCGTGTGACTTGGAACGGTCCGTGCGATGAGTCATTTGCCTCATCGTTCCCAGCCGTTCAACATATGCCAGGGTCAAGTCCGACGGACATCTGCATGACCCGTGTACAATGACATGGTCCGTTAACAGTACCATTGGACATGTCGGGCAAAATTTTGCGACGACAACTCTGCAATTCCGGCCAAACCATTCACAATTCGAGACAACAATAACTTACCCAACAAATATCATCACAAATACTTCAATTTTGACCCCTCTTTTTGTTGTACATTGATACCCCTAACTGATGAGTCACGATAATGTACATTGAAAACCTTGCACGGGACGTGAGGATGGTCGTGAAAAGTGGCAGAGAAGAGCCAAAGCAGAGTGAGGAGAAAATGAGACAAGTATGATCACACGGAAGGATTGACGGCCTGTGTACTCTTTCACGGGTCATGTAATCGCTCGTGAACTAAGGCAGAAAGCTGGCCAGGAAGTTTCCAAAGAAGTAAGTCTAAGTGGAAGGAAACGGAGCATGTGACGAGCCGTTGGTAGTTTAACGGACCATTTCTCCTACCGTTAAACATCACAGAATCGAGGCCAAAATGCACACTCAGGATAAAGGCCAAGGCAAGTCAGACGGTTGCTTACACGGACCGTGTGACAGTACACGGTCCGTTACACCATGTTATGAACTGAGACAGTAAGCCATCTGATGAACGAGTGAAGCCCGGGTACTAAGGCGATTCAGACGGAAGGTGACACAGACCGTTGAACCTTAAACGGTCTGTGTAGTTGCTGATTTAGCGTGCCGACGCCTGGTTTTTCTATTTCGTTTGGGATTTGTTTTAAATCATATATATACACTTTTATTAGGTCGTTTTTAGGTTGTTACTGACGGCTAAGGATAGAGCAAGCTGAACTTGTGCTTGAGATATTACTTTTGCAAACTTTTTGCTACGTTTGATACATTGAATTGCAATTGTAAGTTGTAATTTCGTTGATCTCGCAATCGTAAGTTTGAATCATGTCTTTTTCATCTTGTTCTAATTCGGATTCTTCAAGTATGATAGTCTAAACCCATAACTAGGGTTGTGGGGACCATGATTACCAAAGAAGATAGGCAAATTTAGGGCTAACGTCGGAAGTGATCACCGTATACACCACAAGATATCTTCAATTAAACTTAAACCTTGATGAGTCGACGCATTTGGGTAGCCCTGTATTCATTGTTTGCCCGAAAGGGAGGTAGTGATTAGGAAAAGAGTCTTGGGGCAGAATTCGGGATTTATAACCTAGTCTAAGTACTCGAGACCGGAAGGTGAGAGTATCCTGGAGTGAAAAGTAAGTTGATATGAGTAAAACATTCTGAGACTGGAAGGTAAGGGACGATATACACCTAAGAAGGACTGGAAGATAAATTAGGTGTTAACTAGTTACTTACTCTGTATATGAGATCAAGGTCACAAAAGCCCTAAGTTTGAGTATTGAACTTGGTGTCATGGAAACCACAAGCCTAGTCTAGCAAGTCATTGTTGAATTTCAATAGTCATCGTAGATAGAAATTAGTAGAATATATTTGTCACTTAGTTTAAATATTACTGCAAAAACTCCCATTTTCTTTATGCATTGTTATTTTGGAAATTAGAATTGCACATGAGACGAAGTACTTCTAGCTGTATTTTCACGCATTTCCTGTGGGATCGACCCAAACTCTAGTTGGGTTCTATATTTGGTCAAAGACCGCTTTGCACGTCAATTGAGGTGTGAATTTGGGCGTATCAAATTTTGGTGTCGTTGCCGGGGAATACGGCGAAGATATAGTCTATTAGTGCTAGTTTTAGTATAATTCTATTTCCTGATTTTACTTTTTTTTGTTTTGTGTGTTAGTGCTGCAGGAGACAGGCTTTGTATGCCCGCCACCCACAGTAAAAATGAACCTTTATTCTCCTACGACCCAGAGCTACAGAGATTCATCAGAAGAATGAATGCACAAGAGCGCGAGGTACAGCGGCGACAAGAATTAGCCCTTAATGTCGAAAATAGGGGCCATGATGGACTTGGTATTCATGACCTGGATGCTGAGAGAGTCCCACCGGTGGCCCCTCCTCAACACCACATTGGAGATAGACCATCGCCCCTTATTCAGCCACCTGTTCACCAGCAACCACGAGCAAGATATGATGAAGAAGACGGTGCTGGGGCTACAGGAGCAATTTTCTTGTCGCCACTACCTGTGGGAGTTAAGTTCACAATCACCAGCACTATGTTACAGATGTTGTTCCAGAAGGGTCTGTTTACAGGACCATCACATGAAGATGCCAACCAGCATCTCATGAACTTTGTCTCTACCTGTCAGTCCTCTGAAATCCCAGGAGTCAATCAACAAGTAATAAGGCTCAGGCTATTCCCGTTGTCTCTGTCTGGGGAGGAAACCTAGTGGCTAAACGAACTTCCTTATTATTCTATCCACACCTGGGGTGAGCTGAAGGAAGCATTTTTAGAAAGATTTTTCCCAGCATCCGCAAAACTTAAGATGATAGATGAGATAGGACCACACTGGCAGTTACCGACAGAGGCGCTATACGAGACTTGGGAGCAGTTCAGGCAAAAGATTAAGCAATTCCTAAACCACAACCTCACAGATGAGCATCTCAAGAAAGTTTTCTACCGGTCGTGTAATTTTGTGACTAAACCCATTGTTGATGCAGCTTGTGGGGGTGCATATATGGATAGAACATTTCCCGATATTATCAGCATCTTAGATCAAGCGGCCAAAAATAGCAGAGCCTGGTACACAAGAGATGGTGATTGCTCAGGGTTCCTTGTAGGGATGAGTGTTGAGCAGCGCAAGAAAGAAGAGGAACGTGATCAAGACATGGCTCACATGCGAACTCAAATGGACTTACTGACAAAGAAGCTGTTGGGTGGAGGCATGGAAAAGGTCAAAGCAGTAGACTTGGCGCCCAGGTATGATGATGCAGGGTACGAGTTCGACGAAGAGGCAATGTTGCTAAACAGCCAGGGGGTTTTCGGCCCTTTAACTCTGGAAACCAAGGTCGGAACTATGGACGAGAAAATTATTATGATCGACCCGTGGTGAGAGACAATGGCAATTTGAAGAACAGAGATAACATCAGAAATGATCGACCTGCACCATATATACCTCCTATGAATAGAGAGCGCCCAAATATGGGCAGTGGATCCTCAAAGCTTGAAGAGATGATGGCTAAAGTGTTGGACAAGGTGGAGGCTACTGAGTGTGGGATGAGAGATATGCGGGGAGAACTGTCAAATATTCGTCAGTTGGTGGACTCTCATTCTACTTCAATCAAACAACTGGAGCACTAGATGGGTCAGCTATCTGCTTCACTGAATCAAAGAAAGGTTAGGGCCCTTCCTAGTGATACCATTCAGAACCCCAAAAATGATGGGCATTGCATGAAGGTGACTACTAGGAATGGAATGATACTTCCTGAACCAGTGTCGATCAGAGATAAGGGAGTTCAAGGTAGAAGTGGTATAGCCAGTTCAGAAGTGCACCAACTTGATGAGGTGGGGAAGGAAGCAGGGGAGACGCCCAAAGACACTGAGATTTGTAGTAAATCAAATAGCATGGGCACACCAGAACCAACACCCCTGCCAGCTATCCCTAAGCCGCCACTACCGTTTCTACAAAGGCTGAAGAAAAAACAAGACAATGGCATGTTCCAGTTGTCTGTCAACATACCCCTAGTGGAAGCACTAGAGCAGATGTTGGGCTACACCAAATTCATGAGGGACCTGGTAACCAAGAAAAGAACTATCATATCTGAGTCGTCTTGGACCCTCCACCACTGCAGTGGCATCGCTACAAGATCATTGGTTGAGAAAAAAGAAGACCCTGGGGCTTTTACCATTCCATGCACAATTGGAGCATTGGATTTTGCACGGGCTCTCTACGATTTGGGAGCAAGTATAAATCTGATGCCACTAGAAGTATACCGACAGTTAGGCTTGGGAGCTCCCACACCCACGACGATGTGGTTGCTTATGGCAGACAGGTCAGTTAAGAGGCCAGTGGGAATCCTATGTGATGTGCAGGTAAAGGTAGGCAGGTTTATTTTTCCTGCGGATTTTGTTATTCTTGATTTCCAGGTCGACTTTGAGGTCCCCATTATTCTTGGGAGACCATTCTTGGCCACCGGCAGAGCATTGGTGGATGTGGAACAAGGAGAGTTGACTTTCCGCTTGAACACTGAAGAGGTTGAATTCAATGTGTGTGCATCTATGAAGAGGCCCAAGGAGATGTCAATAATGTTTGTCATAGATGTAGAGGAAACATATTTTTCTTAGGTACCAGTTGAAGAAAAGCTGAGTGTTGATGAGTTGGATGCTGTCATTATGAACTTCCCCGACGATAACACGACCAACTATAAGAGTGTAGTGCAAGAACTGCAAGGTAGGGGAACTAGACCCTACATGTCGAGAAGGTTGGACCTAGATTTGCATAATAGACCGTCGCCACCTGCCAAACCATCGGTTGAAGAACCCCCCACAGTAGAGCTCAAAGAACTGCCACACCATCTAAGGTATGTTTTCCTTGGCACTAATAATACTTTACCTGTGATTGTGGTTGCAGATTTGCAAGATGCACAGATGGTAGCACTGTTGGAGGTTCTACAACGATTCAAAAAAGCGATTTGGTAGACTATAGCTGACATTGTGGGAATCCCACCTGGTATCTGTACTCATAAAATCAAACTGGAAGATATCTGCATGCCCAACATCGAACACCAGCGCAGGCTAAACCCTCCCATGCAAGAGGTTGTTAAGAAAGAAATCATTAAGTGGTTGGATGCTGGGGTGATCTACCCAATTTTAGATAGTCAGTGAGTTAGTCTAGTCCAATGTGTACCTAAAAAGGGGAGAATGACAGTCACAGCTAACGACAAGAACGAGTTGGTCCCGTCACGTCCTATAACGGGTTGGCGGGTGTGCATGGATTACAGAAAACTCAACAGATGGACCTTGAAGGACCACTTCCCTATGCCCTTCATGGACCAGATGTTAGATTGGTTAGAAGGCAGAGGATAGTATTGTTTTCTGGATGGTTACTCGGGATATAATCAGATATCAACAGCACCTGAAGACCAAGAGAAGACTACATTCATCTGTCCTTACGGAAAATTTGCTTTCAGACGGATGCCGTTTGGACTGTGTAATGCCCCAGCTACATTTTAGCGATGCATGTTGTCAATCTTCTTTGATATGGTTGAAGATACATTGGAAGTATTCATGGACGATTTTTCAGTGGTAGGTGATTCCTTTGATGACTGTCTTCTGAATTTGAGCAAAGCTTTACAGCGTTGTGACGAGGCAAACCTGGTTTTGAACTGGGAGAAATGCCATTTCATGGTCAAAGAGAGAATAGTCCTTGGCCATAAAATCTCCAAAAGTGGCATAGAGGTAGATAAAGCAAAAATTGAAGTAATTGAAAAGCCACCACCGCCTATTTCAGTTAAAGGGGTGAGAATTTTCTTAGGGCACGCAGGCTTTTATCACCAATTCATTAATGACTTCTCCAAAATAGCACACCCACTGTGGAAGCTGCTAGAAAAAGATGTCAAATTCCACTTTGATAAAAGTTGCAAGCAGGCTTTTTTTATCTAAAACAGAAATTGATCACTGCACCTATTGTTATGGCTCCAGATTGGTCATGCCCCTTCGAGATCATGTGCAATGAGAGTGTTACTGCTGTGGGAGTTGTGCTGGGTTAGAAGCACAACAAAATCTTTCACCTTATTTACTACGCCAGAAAAACCCTGAACGAGGCCCAGAGGAACTATACGGTGACTGAGCAGGAACTGCTGGCCGTCGTCTATGCGTTTGACAACTTTAGAGCCTACCTTCTGGGGACGAAGGTAATTGTGCATACTGATCACGCAGCACTAAGATACCTCATGACCAAAAAGGATGTCAAATCACGATTGATTCGGTGGATCCTACTACTATAAGAGTTTGACTTTGAGGTCCAAGACAGGAAAGGAACTGAAAACCAAGTGGTTGATCATTTGTCTCGTCTGGAAGACGAATCAAAGGATAACGACTGGCTTACCATTGACGACTCATTCCCTGATAAACAGGTATTAGCTTCCTCTGTTGACTTAATTCCATGGTATGCTGATTTTGCTAACTATCTGGTGAGTGACCTCATGCCCGAGGACTTAACCTCTCACCAGAGGAAAATATTTTTGCATGATGTACGCAGGTATTTCTGGGACGAACCTTTCTTATTCCATGCATGTGCTGATGGGATTATTCGACGGTGCGTTCCTGAGGCAGAGATGCTAAGCATAATGGAAGCATGTCACGCTTCTCCAGTGGGAGGGCACCAAAGTAGCACCCGGACGGCTAAAAAGATACTTCAATGTGGGTACTACTGGCCCACGCTGTATAAGGATACACATGACCTAGTGGTGAGGTGTGACCAATGTCAGAGAAAAGGAAATATCTCTAGGCGCCAGGAGATGCCCTTGACGCCTATTCTTGAGGTTGAAATCTTCGATGTCTGGGGTATTTACTTTATGGGGCCATTTGTGAGCTCTTATGGGATGCGGTACATCCTAGTGGCGGTTGACTATGTTTCCAAGTGGGTGGAAGCAGTGGCGTTGTCGAACAATGAGAGCAAGAGCGTAACACAGTTTCTGAGGCAAAACATTTTCTCCAGATTCGGGACCCCTAAAACTATCTTTAGTGATGGGGGAACTCATTTCTGTAATAGGATCTTTCTTGCAGCCTTAACCAAGTATAGAGTCAAAATGCATCGGGTATCCACCCCTATCATCCTCAAACCAATGGCCAGGTTGAAGTGTCGAACAGGGAAATCAAAAAGATCCTCGCAAAGTCCGTGAATGCTTCTATGATTAGGCACGAAAACTTGATGATGCGTTGTGGGCCTACCGTACTGCCTACAAAACCCCTATTGGTATGTCACCATACCAATTGGTGTTTGGTAAGGCGTGTCACTTACCGGTGGAACTCGAGCATAGGGCATAGTGGGCCCTAAAGAAGTTGAACTTGAATTTAGATGAAGCCACTGATCTGAGGTTGGATCAAATAAATGAGTTAGATGAGGTGCGGTTGCAAGCATACAATAGTGCTTCTTTGTATAAGGCAAGGATGAAGGCACACCACGATAGACACATAGTCCCACGAAGCTTTAATGTGCGAGACAAGGTGCTGCTTTACAATTCTCGATTGCGATTATTTCCAGGTAAGTTGAAATCTAGATGGGCCGGTCCCTATACGGTGGTTCAATGTTTCCCCCATGGTGCGTTGGAGTTAGAATAGGATAATGGGCACTGATTCAAGGTGAATGGACAAAGAGTCAAGAAATATATGGGTGTTGTGTCTGAAGCTTCGGTGGTAGAGGTATTACACCTTGATGAAGTCTGAGTAATCAGGGAGCTGTGTCGTGCCGCAACGTTAAATCAAGCTCTTCATGGGAGGCAACCCATGCTTTGATAAGTTTTGTTTTAGTTTCTACATTATTTGGTTCGCTTGTCGTATGTCATTAGTTGTTATTTTTGTTGTCGCAGAGGCAGGTTGATATGCTGAAATGGGCACTACAGAGAGTCATGAGGGTTCCTTGCAAGCTAAGCTAAGGCTTGTGGCCCGGCATTACCCAAGGCCCGTGTGCTAGCACGCAGCCTGCGAGTGTGTCATCGCCATGGCCTGCAAGTGTGTCATCGCCACGGCCTTCCAGGTAAGTACATCTAGGTTGAGTCCCGTGAAACGGACGGCCACACGGCCCAAGTGACACTACACGGACCGTGAGTCCAGCCATGAAGTGGGGCAGTAACCTGTCCCTCTAAAATAGGTCCAGAAAACGTAGAGTCATGTGAAACGAACAGACACACGGCCCGTGTGACACTACACGGACCGTGAGTCCAACCGTGAAGTGGGCCAGTAGCTTAGCCACAGGGAAGTGTAGGTTAATTACCCAAGTCTTTCTACACGGGAAGCCTAACGGGTCGTGTTTCTTTACACGGACCGTGAGTCCTACTGTGAAATGGGATAGAATCTACCCCATTGAAATATTGTGAAATAACTCCAAGTCACATTACACGGAGGGCCAAACGGGTCGTGTGATCTCACACAGACCGTGAAGTCCACCGTGTAGTGTGGCAGTGACTCACCCAATAACCATGTTATTCATGCACCCAAGTAATTTCACACGGAAGGACAAACGGGCCGTGTGTCGTCACACGGACCGTCATCCCAACCGTGAAGTAGGACAGAAGCCCACCCCGCTAAACCGCTGTGAAATAAAATGCTAAGTCCTATCACACAGACTACCAGACGGGTCCTGCCACATTAAACGGTCCGTCTAGGGCACCGTGATGCAGCCGTTTGACGGGTTTGACCGCATATAACTTACCTAATTCCCCAAAAATTCATTCTTTCACTTTTATTCTTACTCTACTACCAACCTCCTCTCAGATTCTCTCAACTCCCTCAAATCACATCTCTTTCTTCACGAATTGCTTGCCCTCTCATGCTCCGTCTCGTACTTCACGAGGTGTACTTTTTCGACCGTGAGCATCGTTCTAGTCACTCACCATCTAATTTCATCCATATTCAAGTAAGTAAGTTCATGGTTTTATCTTTACTTTTCTCGAAATTAGGGTGAACACCTTGTGAAGAATTGGGTTGTGAGTATGTAAAATCCATTTTAATAAATTTCATATGATTACAGTAAGTTCTATTGACTCGACACATTTTTAAAAAAAAGTTTGATGCACTTTACTAAATTAATCTTATTACTGTTGTTTTGAAATTTTAGATTTGGTTGCTACTGATTTATGTAGCTATTTAACAGTAGGGATAGTATGAAAATACGTACTAATAAAATTCTTTTGATTTGTGAAAATGAATGAGTAAATTGAAATACTTATTTTTAATGCATGGGTCAAGTAAATCATGATGGAGAGAGTACATTTAGAATAATTTTAGAAACATCTCTTATATTTTGCTTTGTAACACAAAATTTGTTTGTGTATACAATATTACATTTGCTTTGTTTAATTTAATTTTCTTTATATAATTTTTATGCATTATAATTAATATTAAAAAAATGATGTGACTATTTTTTCTTATTAATATGCTCATTTATATGGTAAATTTCATAAAAACCTCTAAAATATAAATAATTTTTTTTTATGTGATAAACTTTAAAGATAAAATACGTTTATGTAATAAAAATAGAATTTATTTTTGTGCACTAAATTTATTCTTATGATCACATTTGTCTTTTGACTCATCTTCTTGTAAATATACATAGATGTCTCAATTATTTTACTAATATATATATACAAAATCAATATGGCAAGCAAATTTTTTTTCAATTTTTCTTATTTTTTTTTCTCTTTTTTTGGCATTCACACTGTTTCTTTTTTTCTTTTTCATATTATATAAGAGATAAGTATCAAAAATACACCAGCACTATCTTTTTTTTTTTTTAAGTTTCATACAAAACTATTGAAAGCGTGAGTTTCATATCTAAACTATTGGTGTGTATACTATACACTCTCTTTTATTTGTTTTAAAAAAAAATATTACATCACTCTCTTTTATTTGTTTTTAAAAGGATTATTACATCATATTTCACATGAACAAAATATTTCACTTTGACAAAAATAGTATTAGTTAAAGTCAAATGTTAAAATATTACTATCCTTAAAAAATTATAAAATAAAGCATAAAATATTTTTGCTTACCCCACTTCATCACTTTCTCTTACCATACACCCCCCCCCTCGCTCTCCTCCCCCTAAATTTTTAGTTTTTTTTTTTAAAAAAAATTCTTCGTAAACATTTTAAAAGAAATTCTTACTTCAACGTTCCCCCTTTCCCGTCCCCCTCCCCGGTCCTCTCTCACATAATAATTGAAATATTATTTTAATTTTTACTCGTTATACTAGCCACAAAACTTTTTTAAAAAATAAAAAAATTATTTTTGTGATATTATATATGCAAGTAGAGAATTGTTTTTTCTAAAAATACATGTAAATAAATAATACAAAATGAGAAACATATTTAAAAAATAATAAAAGTAGGAGCGAAGGTTAGATAGGGTGGGTAAAATTTTATTTACTTTTTAAATAAAATAATATCAAAAAGTTTTTTAGGAAGAAGTTGGGGTGGAGGTGAAATTAGAATTTTTCAAAAATATTTATAAAAGAAATTTAAAAACAATAAAAGGGTGGTGGATTGTCGAGGTTGAGGTAGAGGGGGTAAGGGGAGGTGATAGAGTTGCGTGAGAAAAAATATTTTAAATTTTATTTTTTATAAATAATTTCTTTTTGAGATAGTAATACTTTGACTTAAGATTTTTACTAATATTAAAAGTATATTTTATTTTATTTAGACAAGGTGAAATAATTTATCCATGTGGCAAGGTTTTTTCAAATAAAAGAGAGAGCATATAATACGTACCACTGAAGTGTGTTTTTCAAGCTAATAAGTGATAGTTTAGATATGAGACTAACAAAAAAGTATATATGTATTTTTCACACTTATCTCATTAAAGAACAAAAGCAAAAAATAAAATAAAATAAGAATTAGAAACTCATATAATTATAATAAATAGATCTATATGGGAGATATTTAAAACTCAAATTAGTTGTTTGTCACGATCCAAAATGGGGTCATGACTAAAAGACCACTTAAATTCCCAACCCAAGAATAAAGTATACTAAAAGAAGAAAAACCTAATAGATAAATGGGAAAAGGCTCAAATATGCCATCGAACTTTGAGAAAAGGCTCATTTATGTCATCCGTTAAAAATTTGGCTTATTTATGCCATTACCGTTTGAGAAAAGGCTCATCTATGCCATTATTTTTTAACTCCGGTTTTACAAAACCACTTAAA
>JBCEWC010009011.1:0-19230 GCA_038996855.1 Solanum aculeatissimum
CACCTAAAATCTACAACACTCAAGTCCCAACACTAATCTACAACAATATTGGAAGAACCCATAACTAATTGAAAGCTAAAAATCGAATTTAAAGAGGTAGGGTTCATAGGGTGTTCAAGGATGAAAGAGGATCCTTGAATCAAGTCCCACGTACCTTAATTCCACCAACAATTAGCAAGGTCAAACTTAGTCAAGGTCTTCTTTTCCCCGAATTTCCCAAGCTTTCTTAAATGGAGTCCAAGAGAGTCTTTAAATCTCAAGAGTGAATGTAGGAGAGTTTGAATGGATGAATGAGGGTTTGGGGAATGTTTTACGGGTTTAAGAGACCTTAGGGTACCAAAAAGGGGCTTAAGGAAATGTTAAATCACGAAATTACCATTAATAAAATGTAATTTTCCGAGGCTAAGCAGTGTGAAACGGCTGCTAAAGTGCCCATCACACTGTTCATGGACCGTTCAACCTCCCATCTCACCACACTTAGCCAAATTTCCAACGCCAACTCTCGGAGGACTTTCTAGAACACTTGATGAGAATCTACACGGACCGTCTAAGGTTCAACGGACCATGTACTTGTCCCGTGGTCCCTACCTTATCCATTTACGCTGGCCATAACTTGACCAAGCCACTGTCCCACTTGATGGGACAGTTCATGGACCATCCAAGCTCAAACGGACTGTCTGAGGTTCCGTGGCTTAGGACTTGGTCCATGGGGTGGTTCCTAGCCAACCCTAGCTCATTGGACCCCTACACGACACCCCACACGGGCCTGACAATTTTCACGGACCGTGTCCCTGCCCTTAGCCACTTTTCTGAGCCTATCTCCAATGTCTTCCGAATTTCAGACAGTCCCACTGTTTGGGCCTTAACTTCCTCATTCGAACTTCGAATCAAGTGAAACCAGTTAAGTTGCGAAGCTAACTCAAAGATATTCAATTTGATATATAGTATCCCACATGTTTCAACCTACATCAAAAGTTGTGACCGTTTTAAGTATACTTCCAAAACTGTCCGTCTAGGCCACTAACTAGCCCATTTTGTGTTCGGCCACTTAAACTCAACCCGTGGCTACCAAAACTCAACCATGACCATTAGTAAAACATATAAGGCCAACCATAAGGAGTTTTCAAAAATTTTTGGGTTGTTACACTTTGATCCCTCATTTCCTCCAACTTAATCACACACAAGAAATTGTCTTGATAAATCTCAACCTGAAATAAAGATTCATACCCCTCATTTCCCTCCAGCCCAAACATGTGTTTAGAAAATTCTCTGCCATTCATAATCACTTGGGTGAGGGATGTAGAATTCAGGATCCTCAACAGAAAGACAAAGTCAACTAAGCACCGAAGTAATTGGCAGGGAAGCAAGATTCCTTCCAAGATTATTATAGAGCTCTAAATGCTTTACGGTACAAAATTTGTGTGTTAATACTCATCAAATAAGTAGAATTACAAACTAACTATAATGAAACAACAAAACAATACCAGTTGGTATCTTCTCACACTAACCCACAAGCTATCTCCAGTATAGGAAAAGTAGAAAAAATAGTCTTTAAGTTTAATTGACATAAATACCACTTATGAGAGTTTCAATTTCAGCGGAAAACCACACCATACCAAGTATGTCAAAACAACATTTGCAAACTCACATAATAAACCCCACTAACAGGCAACATAAGAAGTTTCACGAGGTTTAAAAAGAGCAAAACTTGATCTGCAAGAAGTCCGGTCAACACTTTTGTTAAACACTTGATCTGCAAATTGAAGTCCTTCTCCTCCTACAACATACAATACCCAAAATCAAAAAAAACTGTTCAAGGCAAATCATGACTGTCAAAGTCATAGCAAATAATAAATTTACATCCTAATTTGAAATAGATGACCAGAGATGTAAAAGAAAAGCATGAGTGAAGGCATCACAAATTGATTGAAATAAATAGCTAAAGACGTAAAATAAAGTAAAATTTAAGGCGTCACAAATTGAAAACTCACAGATAAATCCAAGAAAATAAAATTGGAGAACCAAAATAACAATAATAGAGAAACCTGAAAGAACTACTGATTCGATCCTAGGAAGAAGAAAAGATGAAGGGAAAACGAAAAATTAAAGATGAAGAGAAAATAACAACTAATTTGGAGAATGAAAAGATACCACTAAGAAATAAACCAAAAGACAATCAATGAGAAACCATTCTATTCACAGAAATTTTGCTCATAATATGATCATGCAATTCACTGGTATCTGACGTAAACAATGGAATGATCATATAAACAAAAATAGAACAAAAATTCACGATCAATTAATCATCCAAACATTTGAATTTGAATGACTACCATTTAGCCTTAATTACAATTTTGCTCAAATTCAAAAGTAGATCAAGAATAGACATGCACATGCAGATCAAAGAAAAATATAGAAATTGGCAAAAAAAAAAAAGAATTGCACATCAAAAAGGGAAAAACACAAAAGTTTTTCACCAAAATCATCCCAGTCCAACAGAGACAACACAATAATGTATTTGATAATTCACTCATTTTCTAATTTTGGTTACCAAAAAACGTATTTTCTATTCCAAATAATGAAAATCTCAAATCATAATTGATGAATTAAAAATCATCAATGGACCCTAACTATTAAAAAATTAAAAAGTTAGAGACACCCATGTCTCACAGACCCAAATCCACAAACTAAATGAAGCAGTCACGGAGAAATGCAACCAAAGCTGCTGAAAAATTGGAAAATTAGACACACCAATATCTCATAGACATAAATTCACAAACTCAAGTCAAAGAAAAAAAATGATAAAAGAAAAGCGCAACAAAAAATACCTGAAAATTGTAGCAAAAAAGATTGGATTATGGTTGGGGAAGCAAAGAGAAAATGGAGAGGAATCAATATAACCCAAAGGAATTGATCCACATTAACAGATGTCCCAACATCAGAAAAGAGGGACACCCAACACTGACTTTCAATGCCACATCAGTGCAGGCTGATGCTTTGCTTTTAGAAGAAGAGTGTATACATGTGATTTTAGGAGAATAATGTATTGTCCAAATTACACGTCAGTGCAGAGAAGAGTGTATACATGTGATTTTAGGAGAAAAGTGTATTGTCCAAATTACACGTCAGTGCAGAGAAGAGCGTATACATGTGATTTTAGGAGAAGAGTGTATTGTCCAAATTACCCATAAGCAGACATGCCAATCCTCCTGTATGCTGACCAACTCTTCTATATAAGTAGAAAAGAAAAGAAAAGTCATACACTTATTAAATTAAATTAAAATAAAAAATATTTTTAATTTTTTTCTAAAATATTTCCTTGTTGAAGCAGTATGAGAATTGAACAACTAAAATACGTCAGTGGACTGTTCTCTGCTTCAACTGCTCAACTCCAATACGTCAATGGACTATTCTCTACTTCAACTGCTCAACTCCCTTTGATATAATAATAAGAAAATGTGTTTCTTGTAATTTCAAATATTTATATTAACCTTCTTTGATTATTATGAATTCAAAATTATTTTTAAATATGAAAAAGAGAATTTGATTCCTTATAGGTTCACTTATGGGGAAATCCATAGAGCTAGTGAAGTATCTTAAGAGGAGACATATTAATATAGCATGTGTTCAGGAGACTAGATGGGTAGGGACCAAAGCTCGAGACATAGACGAGTTCAAGTTATGGTACTTAGGTGGTTCTAGAGATAGAAATGGTGTAGGTATACTAGTAGACGAGGACCTTAGGGAATATGTGGTGGAAGTTAGGAGGTTTAATGAAAGGATGATGTCTATCAAACTTGTGCTTTTTAGGCATGTAGTGAATGTAGTTAGTGCCTATGCACCTCAAGTGGGCCTGGATGAGGAAGTCGAAAGACTCTTTTGGGAAGATTTGGATGAGGTTGTGAGAGGCATACCAGAGGCAGAAAAACTCTTCATTGGGGGAGACTTTAGTGGGCATATTGGAGCGACCACTAGTGGGTTTGAAGATATCCATGGAGGCTTTGGTTTTGGGAAGAGAAACAGAGGTGGGACGTCTCTCTTGGATTTTGTCAAAGCCTTTAATTTATTTATTGCTAACTTATGTTTCCTGAAGAGGGAAAATTACTTGATTACCTTTCGTAGTACGATAGCTACGACTCAGATTGACTACTTACTTCTCCGGAAGGGAGATAAAAAGCCTTTGTAAGAATTGCAAGGTAATTCCGAGTGAAAATATTTCCACTCAACACAGGCTTCTAGTGATGGATTTAGAGATTAAGACAGAAAAGAAGAGGAAGATTATTAATGCCCATCCGAGGATTATATGGGGCGGCCTGACTCCTACCCTTTCACGAGAGATGGAAGAAAAGTTGAGTAATTTAGAGGCTTGGAGTTGTGGCGGAAATGTGAACATTATGTGGGATACTACTACTGGTTGCATTAGAAAAGTAGTTATCGAAGTCCTAGGGGTTTCGAGAGGGACCTTTGTTGGATGTCAGGCCGATTGGTGGTGGAATGACGAAGTCCAAGACAAAGTGAAAGCTAAGAAGATTGATTATATGCAGTGGTTGGAGTGTAGGGATGAGGATGAAAAGAGAAGGCTTAAGGAGATATATAAGACGACTAAGATAGAGACAAAGATGGCGGTGATGAGTGCTAAGACATCAACGTTTGAATTTAATACGTAAATATTTCTAAATCTATATTAATCATTTTTCATGAGTTTTATCTTGATTTTTTCTTTAATTTCATGATTTCAAATTCAAAAATTGGGGATTTTAAGACCATAGATTTCAAACTTTAAATGCTAATTTCTCATTCAATTTAAGCTTAATTTTAATGGGATTTTCAGCCACGAATTTTAACCCTAATTTTGACCATTTTGCCCCTAAGCCTAAACTATGCCAATATGGGTATCAAAATGCTTCTCTTGATGCGTAGTATCTGATTTTGATAGTGATTGGTCAAATTGAGGATCGTTTGGATGTTTGAATTGATTAAAAACTTGTCCGAGTATGATTTTGACTTTGAGGTAGGTTCGACTAACATTTTTGAGACTGGATTTTAGTTGTTGAGTATGTTATGTGGTAATTAAAGAAGTAGATTGATTCATGAATAAATGGCTTGATATGTTAGTATTGTAATGGATATGTGGATTTGAATATGCCAAAATTTGAGTAGATTATGATTTTATCGATAAACAGAGTTTAATACTTAAGATAGGAGTCACTTTGGATATTACCATAATTCTGTGAGACTTGTGTACCCTTGAAATAAATTTTGGGATTTAGAAGCATATTTTGTGACCTGTGGAGTCTAGATTTAATGGAAATTGATCATTGATAAGAAAATATTTTTAATATGGCTTATTGATGGGCTTGTGGTACTAGTTGGTATACTTGACCTAGCATTTATGAGGTTATGGCTATTGTATCCAATTATCATTCTATATTTAATGTTATATACTCTATTTTTGCATTGGTATGCACATGTTACACACTCTATTATTGCATTAGTATGCCTATATTATATACTCCATTGTTGCATTGGTATGCACATGTTATATACTGTCACTACCTGGATATGGGGACTAGATGTGACATGGCGAAAGAGAACCCGAAGGCCCTCGATCAAACCATCATAGCATCATTACATATATCATCGGTTAGGAAGCGCGGAAGCTAAACACATAACACGTAAGCTTTAAGGGATTTGGGACTTGAGACTCAAGCTATGGGGACAATATCGGGAATGGGACAAACATGCATACACATAGCACATAACAATAATCTCTAAGGGAACGGGTGAATAGGATTCCACTATGGGGGCACACCGGGAATATGGGACGTTCCACATAAGCACATAGTCAATCAAGAATCCCAACATACATATCATAAGCATAACAAGAGAGCATTATCATAATCAAAGCTAAATAATATCGTTTTACATATCCAAAATATTCAACATATAAGTCAATCGTACAAGAGTCTAGGAGACACCTTCACATATACTTTACTCACCAACATGAAATTCTAGGTCCCTCTTTCTAACATCCGCATAAGACTTTTGATGACTTTGGGCCGTCTTCAATCTTTCCTGAATCAACTTCACCTTCTCAATAGCCTCAAGAACCAAGTTCGGGCCTATCAAGGCCACCTCACCAATTTCAAATCAACCAACCGGAGACCTACATCTCCTACCATACAAAGCCTCAAACGGAGCCATACCGATGCTAGCATGAAAACTATTGTTATAGGCAAACTCAATAAGAGGTAAATGATCATCCCAATTTACCTTAAACTTCAACACACAAGCCCTCAACATATCCTCCAATGTTTGAATTGTCCTTTCGGCTTGCCCATCGATTTGAGGATGGAATGCGATGCTCAACTTAACCTTTGTACAAAGTCCTCTTTGAAAGGACCTCCAAAAATGAGAGGTAAATTGGGTACCACGATACGAAATGATATACCTTGGCACACCATGCAACCTTACCAGTTTCCGAATATACACCTTGGAATACTCTTCGGCACTATAGGTAGTGTTGATCGGTAGAAAATGAGTCGACTTTGTCATTCTATCCACCACAACCCATATGGAATGAAATTGCCTTCTAGTACGGGGTAGCCCAACAACAAAGTCCATATTTATATCATCCCACTTCCAAGTTAGAATCTCAATAACTTGTATTAAGCCACTGGGCCTTTGATGTTCTACTTTCACTTGTTTACAATTAGGACATTTCGATGCAAATTTAGCCACATCCCTTTTCATACCATGCCACCAATACAACCCTCTCAAATCTTGATGCATTTTGGTATATCCCGGAAGAATAGAATATTGTGAATAGTGAGCTTCTTTCATAATGGTTTCCCTTAAATCATCCACATCCGGAACAGACAAACTATCTTGATACCGAAGTACACCATCTCCCTCTTGGGAGATAACCTCAATCTTACCATCGGCGACCAACTTCTTCAATTCCACCGAAGAAGGATCTAAATCTTGCTTAGCCTTAACATCAACTACCAAGGAAGATTCGGACCACCTTGCACAAAGATACCACCATCGTTGGATTCGAACAATTTCACACCCAACCTAGCCAAGCGGTGCACATCCTTGACTACCTCTTTCCTTTCCTCATCCACCTATGCTACACTCCCAATAGAAAGTCTACTAAGAGCATCCGCCACAATATTGGCCTTGTCAGGATTATAAAACACGCTCATGTCATAATCATTAAGAAGTTCCAACCATCTCCTTTGCATAAAATTAAGATCCCTTTGAGTAAACACATATTGCAAGATTTTATGATCGGTGAACACATCCACATGAATTCCATATAAATAATGACGCTAAATTTTCAAAGCAAACACCACCGCCGCTAATTCAAGATCATGAGTCGGATAATTTTGTTCATGCACCTTCGATTGTCGGGAAGCATAGGTTATCACCTTACCATGTTGCATAAGCACACAACCCAAGCAATGCATGTGGGCATGCAATGCATATGACAATGTAGTATGATCAAGCAACATGACAAGGGGACAAGTGATACGAAAAGTGTGCACATAGTCAAGGAGTAATATAACAAGATACTTTGCCATGATGGATGAAATGCAATCCTATGATCAATATAAAGTGGAGATGTAACCTCAACCGACAACATGAAAGACCCGAGCGAGCCACTACCCGGATCTGGACTACTTGCCAAGTAGTACCCTAGACACCTTTGAAACAAGGGATAAACATGACATGTAACTCCGTATCTAGGGATTTAAACCCATGGTGGCACATTGTTTGACGGAATGGGCGGGGCCTTTGGGGATAACCCGCTTTTGCCACCCAATCCCTCGGTGCTAAGTCTCATCCCACGGGAATACGTATATATACATGCAACATTTAAATTGGGAGACTTACATTCACTTTCAAAACATGCATCCTTAGTCAAATTGAAACCATTGTTCAAATCATGTTCATGCTTAAGCCAAAAGCTATCAAGAGTTTACAAAACATTTCATGATCATTCCATGTCAATGCATTAAGAGTAGCTCATCTACATAGATTATCATATCAAGCCTTGAAAATATGTCAATATGGTGCAAGCACCCAATATGCTCAAAGAGCAATGACAAGGAGACTATGTGATCACAAGCCTTAACATATCTTATCATAACATTCAAAACATGAGTTTCATGGAGAGTTTCATCACAACAATAGTCATTCATATTCCATGAATGAAGATCAAGAACATGGGTTATGGAATTCAAGCTTAATTTCACAATTTGAAAGGTAATTCATCATAAATCATGTAGAAATCCATAAATAAGACATAATTCAAGTTACCCATGCTTAATTAAATCATGAAAGGGACATTCACTTTGATTCATCAAGGGTTTTCATGAACATTCATAAATTCAAGCTTAAGATCATATTTAATTCACCTAAAAAGGACAACACACAATTTCCAACACTAATCTACAACCATAATTGAAGAACCATAACTTAATTGAAAGCTTAAAATCAAATTTAAAAGGTTAGGGTTCTTGGGTCTTCAAAGATAAAAGAAGATCCTTGAATAAAATCCCACATACCTTGATTTCACCAAAGGAATTGCAAAGTCAAACTTAGTCAAGATTGTCTTCCCTAATTTCTTCAAGCTTTCTTCAATGGAGGTCAAGAGGATTTTAGAATTCTCAAAGTGAAAGGAGGAGGCTTAGAATAGGTGAATAAGGTTTTGGGTCTTGATTTAGGGGTTTAGGAGACCTTAGGATACCTTAAAGGGGCCTAGGGGTTAATTAAATCATGGAATTACCATTTATGAAATAGTAAATTAACTGTAACACAGTGTCACATGGACTGCTACAGTGCCCATCAAAGTGACAGTCTGTTCAACTGCACCATCAAACGACACTTAGTCAAATTTTTAACGCGAACTCTCGGAGGACTTTCTGGACCACTTGACGGGAGGACTCATGGGCCGTGTGGCTTCACACGGACCGTGTACTTGTACGTGGAGCCAAACTTGGCCCAAGAATCAACTCCCAGCTCAGGACAAGGTTCTTCCCCACCGGACGGAGCACTTGACAGACTGTTCAAAGGCTCACGGACCGTGTAGTGGTCCGTGAGCCATGACTTATGTTTTGGGGTGGTTCCTGGCGACCCCCAACTCACTGGACCATGGCACGGACCCCCACACAGACCTTTACAAGGCTCACGGTCCGTGGTCCTTGCCTTGGGCCATTTTCAGGGCTTATCTCCAATGTCTTCTGAATATCAGGCAGTCCCACTCTTTTGGCCATAACGTCCTCATCCGAACTCCGAATCGAGTGAAACCAGTTGCGTTGTGAAGCTAAATCAAAGAGATTAAATTTTATATGTAGAATTCCACATGGTTATACCCACATAAAAATTTATGCAAGCTCAAAGTCTATTGTCCAAACAGCCTCTCTAGGCCACCAAATGATCCGTTTTGCATTTGGCCACTTAAACTCAACCCGTAGCTACCTAAACTCAACCATGACCAGTATAACATCATACAAGACCAACCATAAGTAAATTTCAAAATTTTTTGGGTCGTTACATATACTCCATTGTTGCATTGGTATGGACACGTTATATAACCTAGTGTTGCATTTGTATGCACATATTATATACTCCATTATTCCATTACTATGCACATGTTATACACTCCATTGTTGTATTGGTATGCACATATTATATACTCCAGCGTTGCATTGGTATGCACATATTATATACTCTATTGTTGCATTGGTATGCACATGCTATATACTTCATTGTTGCATTGGTATACACATGTTATACACTGCATTGTTGAAGTGGTATACATATATTAGATACTCCATTGTTGCATTTGTATACATATGTTATATACTCTATTGTTGCATTGGTATGCACATATTATATACTCCAGTGTTGCATTGATATGCACATATTACATACTCCATGTTGCATTTGTATGTACATGTTATACACTCCATTGTTGCATTGGTATGGACATATTATATCCTCCATTGTTGCATTGGTATGGACATATTATATTCTCCATTGATACATTGGTATGCACATGTCATATACTTCATTGTTGCATTGGTAGACATATATTATATACTCCATTATTGCATTGGTATACACATGTTACATACTCAATTTTTGCATTGGTATGCACATATTACATACTCCATCGATGCATTGGTATGCACATGTTAAATACTCTGTTGTTGCATTGGTATGTATATAATTTTATACTTATATTGTGGCATTGACATGCTTATTTTTATATTAAATCTTCCTCTTGAGGCTCACGATCATTCGAGGCATTTTATCTTAAGGCTTGTGATGTCTTGAGATATTCCAATACATGGTCTGATCAACCCTTTGGTTCTGTCTTGTATCTAAGCTCAACAGATGTGCACCCCAACCCTGCAATAGTCGTGATTATGCATACATATCCCACGATACCCTCGGGTTATGTCTTATAGCTTTGCTCGATAGATGTGTACATCGGCCTCGCGATGGTCATAATTTCATTTTATACATGGCCTGTGATGACATTGCACTCATGCCTAGTATTGCATTGCATTTTCAGTTTGGTTCATCATCGATATTGTTATTATTCATGATTATATGGTATTGTGTCTTAACCTTTTTTTATGCAGGTGATAGGATTTTTCATTATTACATACTTATTTGATTTCTCTTACTCAGTCAGCTGAACCTACTTGGTATATTTTAATGTATTCACCCCTACTTTGTTTCCTCCCTACAGATTGTACATAGTGTTTAGGATAGGGTAGTTTATCACTCCACCTAAGTATTTTGATATCATCCAAATCCCTACGATGAGGCTCAGAGTTCGGGTCATTGTAGATCTTTGGGATTCCCTTTTATTTCTATCTTTCAGTTGAGACAGTTGTATTTTTCTCTTCAGTATTGTATTTAGATGTTCTTGTACTTATGACTCCATGTTTTGGGAGGTTTCTTATGCTATATGAATGTATTTTTGGTTTATTTCACATTTCTTTAGTCGTGATCCATTTTGGGTCATAACATTTGAGTCTTTAGTTTTCCCTTTATCTTTACTTTCACAGAAAAAAAGTTCTTTTAGTGATGGATGTTCTAATGAACCTCAAGGTCATTTTTGTGTTTCCACAAATATTTTATAGGGTTTGAAAATTTTCATAGCGATCTTGGGCCATTTTTGAAGTATTGATACTGTTAGTTTTGTTGTTGGGTGAATCATTTACGATTTATACAACTTTTCAAGTTAAATAGATGATTATAACTAGAAAATAAGTATTTTCTAAAGTCCTAGTAAACGGCCTCGGAGCAGAATTCTAATGGTTTCATCAGCTCTGGAATGACCAAACTAGGCTAGGAGCATGGTTAGCCCGAGACTTGGGTGTTACAGTATGAGTTTAATTGGGAATTTGTAAAATTTGTTAAAAAATAATCTAAAAGTAATTTTCGATGATAACCTAGATAAACATGTTCAAAATGGAATTCGAATGACGTTGTCAGCTCCGGAACGTTAAGTTTGGTATAGAATGACATTTCATTAGACAACTGGGACTTCCAAATGCATTTCGACCCCATCAGTTCTTTTAGTTAAAACTAGTCGAAAAGAAGTAGGACTCTCATTCTATCGTAATTAGCTCTGTTGGAAATTCTAACTGCACTATTGCATTTGAAATGTTTAAATCAATGTGGTTAATAGTTGATTTGTGAAAAAGGGACATCATATAGATCGAGAACACCCCGAGGAGTGTTTGAACTTGGATGGTGCAATTGTAGCAAGGTAACCCTCCATGTATGCAAAGGGTTGTCCGCATTCATGGAGGGTTGTTTGCATTTGTCAAAGAGGTAGTAGGGGAACCTCCACATTCGCATGGTAGGATCTGCGTTAGCAGAGGCTTGAAGAGCCTGAGCCTTGCGTTCGTGAAGGCTATTAAGGCGGTGGAGGTGCTTGCAAAGCCTTATTTTCGCGAAGTAAAGAGAAAAACATATAGTAACCATACCTTTGTGTTTGTATATATATGTATATATATATATATATATATATATATATATATATATATATCCTATTTTAGCAATTCAAAAGGCTAAAGTGTATGGAATTTCACGAGAAACATCGCGGGGCCCTTGGAAATCAGCTTTGGTGTGCATTTTGAGGTAGGAATCACTGTTTTCTCTATATTTAATATCGTAAACTGCTAAAATTTTTGAATAAAGATATCTCAGTTGTTCCTTATCGAAATAGAGTTAAATTTGCGTCTAAGCTATAGTACTTTTTTAGATTTACTTCATGGTATATTCGTATTCATTTGGGTTAATCATATTTTTAGAATTATGAGAAAGAAGTTGTTGTATATACTATTTTTTGATAAGAAATGTCATGTGATTTTTTGGTTGTTTCTCACTAGTTGAGATCCCATACCCATACCATCTGTTACTTATTCCTGTATTCCTATACCTATACGTACCCTGATTGTGTGTAGGTATACCTTTTGGGCTTATTAGAGCTCAATTAGCGTACAAACATAGACACTTGGGCCTTATACCTACGTACAATACTATACCTAGACCATGTGACAGTTGTGATATGGTTTCATTCTGGTTTCATCAGTTGGTTTCAGTGCACACTAATTTGTCTTGCTCGGTTGGGTCCTCCTGATTTTGGTAGATTGGGTCCTCCTGATTCTCTCGAGTGAGTACTTCGAATTGTGCTTAGTTGGGAACACCTGATTCTTCTTGGTTGGGTCTTCATGGTTCTGCTAAGTTGGGTCCTCCTGAATCTATAGACATAGTTGACATTTGACCCTGGTTTAGATAGCTAGCAATATAGCATTTCATGACATTTGTTCTTACTATACTTACTGTATTCTGCTTAGTTGGCTGATGATTCCTACTGGGTACCTACGGTACTCACCTTTACTTTTCTACATTTTCTCGTGGTGCAAGTCAAGGTACAAGCCGCAACTATTGATCTAGGGACATGGTAGCCGCTACAGGAGATTTTTAGGTGAGCACTGAGCAACTTTTGAAATCTTCTATAGTTTCCTTTTGTTATTTGGCCATTTTTTCTATTCAGATATTGACCTTGTACATATCTAGTTTGGCCTTGTATTGTATTGTGTTATTTTTATTATCTATATATTTTATTTTTGCATCTATAGTAGCTCCGTACAGGTGACTTCCAGGTCCTGGGTTAGGTTATTCTTGGCTTTATATTGTGTGTTGTTAGTATCCTTATGCCTAGCTATTAGAACATGTACCATGGATATTGCGTTGGCTTTCCTATATGTGGGATCTAGCAGGCAACATCATGACCTGAAAGGTCGATTCATGACATTAATAAATCTTAAGCAAGGTATCATGAATGTGAGGGAGTATGCCCTTAAGTTCACAAAGTTGTCTAAGTATGCTCCTTCTTTGGTGGCTGATCCTAGAGCCCGAATGACCAAGTTCATTTAGGGTGTGTCCGACTTGGTAAAGATCAAGTGCAGAATTATGATGCTTGTAAAAGAGATGGATATTTCTTGGCTCATGACTCATGTTGAGCAAATTGAGAGTGAAAAGGTTTAAAGGATAAGGACGAGGGAGTCCAAGAGAGCTCATTTTGAAGGTGGATTTTCATATGCTAAGTCTGGTGGTGGTCATTTCCAACAAGGCCAAGGGTCATCCAAAGTTTCTCTACAATGGTTTGATAAGGATAGGGTGCCTACCCCTAAGGCATAAGGTGATGGTACTAAGTCTGGTGATGCTAACTTTCCTAAGTGTCCAAAGTGTGTGAGGAAACATGGTGGCGATTGCTTGAGAAGTATGGGTGCTTGTTTTGGATGTGGAAAGATGAGGCACAAGATACCCAAGATTCCTAGTGTTGCTAACAAAGGGAGAGAAGGGCATCCTCAAGATCAAGTAGCTCAAATAGGGTAAGTGCAACAAGGTGCCTAAGCTTATCAAGGAGGTGCCCGTGGTAACCCGTTTTATGCTCTACATGATAGATAAGATATAGAGGAGTCTCCCAATATGGTTATGGGTATACTAAGGGTACTCGATCTTGTTGTGTATGCTTTACTTGACCCCAAGGTTTAAATTTATCTTTTGTTACCCCTTACCTTTCCATAAAGTTTGATGTGTTTCCTAAAGTTTTGTTAGAGCCTTATTTGGTCTATACTTTGATTGGGGAGTAGATTGTGGCTAAGAAAATCTTTAGAAATTCCCTCATATCTATTTTGCATAGAGTCTTTTCTTGTGATCTTGTTGAACTTGACAGGATTGATTTTGATGTTACTCTTAGTATGGACTGGTTGCATGCATCATATCCCTCTATTAATTGTAGAACCAGTGGAGTCAAATTCCAAATCCCTATGAACCCATTCTTGAGTGGAAGGAAACTAATTTTATGTTCAAGGGTAAGTTTGTTTCATATGTTAAGGCTCAGAAAATAATTTCTAAGGGTTGCATAAACCATATTGACCAAGTTAGGGATGTAGATTCTTATGTCCTACTCTTGATTTGGTCCCTATCGCTAATAAATTCCCTGATGTCTTCCCTAATGACTTTCTTGGTATTTCTCTTGAAAGAGAAATTGACTTTTGCATTGATCTCCTACCTAATACTCAACCCATTTCCATACCTCTTTATGGAATGGCCTCGACAGAGTTAAAAGAATAGTTGAGGGACTTGCTTAATAAGGGGTTCATAAGGCCTATTGTGTCATCGTGGGGTGCTCCTATATTGTTTGTAAGGAAGAAGGATGACTTACTTTGGATGTGTGTTGATTATCGTCAATTGAAAACATTCACCATCAAGAACAAGTATCCAACCCCGAGGATTGATGATCTATTTGATCAACTTCAAGGTGCAAGCTACTTCTCCAAAATTGATCTTTAGTCCGAATATCACTAATTTAGGGTAAAGGAGTATGACATTCCAAAGATGGCATTTGGAACCTGTTATGGTCATTTTGAATTTTTAGTTATGTCATTTGGACTAACAAATTCCTCCTCAGCTTGCATAGACTTGATAAACAGGGTCGACAAGACATATATGGACATGTTCATAATTATTTTCATAGATGACATATAGATCTATTTGTGGGATGTGAAGGAGCATGAGGATCACTTACGAATTGTGTTGCAAACGTTGAGAAATAGATAACTTTTTGCCAAGTTTAGCAAGTGTGAATTTCTCTTAAGAAAGGTGGACTTCCTTGGTCACATTGTTTCTGGTGATGGTATTAGAGTTGACCTAAATAAGATAGAGGCGGTAAATAATTGGCTAGACCATTGTCTCCTTCTGACATTATGAGCTTTTTGGGTTAAGCTGAATATTACTGAAGTTTTGTTGAAGGGTTTTCTTCCATTGCTTTGCCATTACTAAGTTGACTCAAAAGAAGGAAAAATTTGAATGGTCCAATAAATTTGAGAAAAATTTTCAAACAATGAAGGATCATCTTACCTCAGACCCTATTTTGACTTTGCCAAAAGGTTTGAATGGATTTGTTATTTATTGTGATGCCTCATGTGTAGGTTTGGGGTGTGTTTTGATGCAACATGGAAAAACCATTGTCTATTCTTCAAGGAAATTAAAGGTGCATGAGAGAAACTACCCAACTCATGATCTTGAGCTAATGGTCATGGTTTTTGCATTAAAGATCTGGCATCATTACCTTCATGTAGTGCATGTTAACATATTCACTGATCACAAGAGTTTGCAATATGAATTTAGCCAAAGTGTCTTAAACCTGAGGCAAATGAGGTATTGAAACTTTTTAAAGACTATGACATTAGTGTGATGTATCACCCTAGCAAAGCTAGTGTTGTGATCGATACACTTAGTAAATTATCTATGGGCAACATCACACATGTTTAGGATGTAAACAAGGAGTTATTAAAAAAAGAACACCATTTGGCCCAGTTGGGTGTGAGGTTAAGTGGATCTATTGATGGTTTACATATACAAAATGGGGTGGAATCTTCTTTGGTAGTGGAGGTTAAAGAAAAGCAAGACATAGATCCTACAATGGTTGAGTTGAAAAAGTTGGTGGTTGATAAAAAGGTTGAGGTTTTCTCACAAGGGGGAGATGGAGTACTTTTCTATTAAGGGTGGTTGTGTTTTCCTAATGTGGATGGTTTAAGGAAGAAGATACTATATGAAGCTCATAACTCTCGATATTCCATTTATCCAGGATCTATCAAGATGTATAGAGAGTTGAGAGAGGTGTATTGGTGGAATGACATGAGGAAATACATAGTATGGTGTGTATCTAGATGTTTGAATTACCAACAAGTGAAAGATGAACCCTAAAGGCTGGGTCGTTTAGCACAATATATTGAGATCTACACTTAGAAATGGGTGGAAGTGAATATGGACTTCATTACGGGTTTGCCTAGGACCCAAAAGCAATATGACTCAATATGGGTGATTATGGATAGAATGACAAAATTACCCCACTTTTTACCAATAAAGACTTTTTATAGTGCCAAGGATTATTCTAAGGTTTATATTCAAGAGTTGGTGAGATTGCATGGGGTTCCATTGTCTATAATATCAAACCATGGAACTCAATTCACTTCTCATTTTTCGAAGTCATTTAAAAAAGGTCTTGGTACTAAGGTGAAGTTAAGTACCACATTTCACCTCAAATCAGTGGGAAAGCCAAAAGAACAATCCCAATATTGGATGATAGGTTGAGGGAATGTATACTTGATTTGAAGGATGGTAGGGATGATCACCTATCTCTTACTGAAATTCCTTATAACAATAGTTTTTATTCGAGTATTGAGATGGCACCATTTGAAGCCTTATATGGTAGACAATGTAGGTCATCGGTGGGATGGTTTGAAGTTGCGGAGATGTTATTAATTAGAATGAATTTGGTACTTGAGGCTATTGAGAAGGAAAGATTTATAAGGGAAAAGTTGAAGGTTTCCCAAAGTCACCAAAAGTCGTATTCTAATGTTAGAAGAAGAGAACTTGAGTTTGATGAAGGTGATTGGGTTTATTTAAAAGTTTGACCTATGAAAGGTGCAATACATTTCGGAAAAAAGGTAAGTTAATCCCTAGGTATGTGAGGCCTCACAATATTCTAAAATGGATTGGGAAGGTAGCTTATGAATTAGACTTGTCATTGGAGTTAGCAATGGTTCATTCAGTATTTCATGTGTCGATGTTGAGAAAATTTATGGGTAATCCAAATTCCATTGTGCCATTGGAGGATGTGAGCATTGAAGAGAATTTGACTTATGAATATATATCGGTTGGATTCTACACTGACAAGTGAAGAGATTGAGAAATAAGGAGGTTACATCCGTTAAATTGTTATGGAGGAACCAAAAAGTTGAGAGTGGTACCTGGCAAGTAGAAATGGTCATGATGAAACAATATCCTTACCTCTTCCCTCCTATTCAAGCGTAAGGTACCTAAATATGAATTATTCCTTAAAATTCTTGTGTTTTGGTTATTCATGTCATAATACATGAATGCATATTCATAAAACTGATTTTACATGATATTTGGTGCATGAGTTTAAGAACTTTATGTCATAATACATGAATGTATATTCATAAAACTGATGCTTGTTTTTGTCTCATTCAAGAACGAATGTTCCCAAGAGAGATATATTGTAAAACCTCCTACTTTCAAAAGTTTGAAGTTTGGAAAGTTTCAAAATTTGGGTCTGGACCGGAAAACATAAGCCCATCTGCATCTCGTGGTTTGATCCATAGTCGTGGATATGCCAGATGGTTTGGTTAGGAGACTTGGAGAAATTTGAAAACTAGAAGTCAAACAACAAAGGTCTTTTACAAGTCGCACTTACAATGATGACTCGTAAACATGGGTCACTGATTGGGTCTTGGAATTCAAAACTTTGACTAAGTATGGATGGGAACCACGACTGGTCCTTATGACCTATAAGCAAAACAATGAGTTGTAGAAAGTCTTTTGTAAACTTAGGTTCAGAGGCTTTTTTAAGAGGTCACGAAACCTATGGTTTACGAGTTGTAATTAGATGTATGACTCGTAGATCATGTTCGTGGAAGGGTTTGGAAATTTTTTTAATGAAGGAATTTTCATTATTTCAAACCCATTTAATCCTGAAACTATGTCATTTTGACCCTAATAACTGCCCTAACCACCTCAATTCTAATAAAACTACTCTTATTCTCATTTAAACTCATTCTTTCCCAAATTTCTCTCAAAATTCCAAGGTTTTTCTCTCAAGGAGATTCATTATTGAAACATAGGGTTTCAAGCTCTTAAAAAGGAATCAAGGTCCATCTCTTTCAATTTTCTAGGGTTTCTTCAACTAAGGTATATAGTACTTTATTAACGGACCTATTTCATCTGTGGAGCCCAATCCAAACTCATTTATTCTTCCATATTCAAGTATGAATTTAACAAGTTTTCATGGCTTTATTTCAATTACATAGAATATGATAACTTCTTGATTATTTTACACAAATATGTATGAACTATTATTAATTGTACGATTTTAAGTTGAGTGTCAAGGAAATTCTTTTATATGTTAATTAGAGCTTATGAAAATATTATGGGTTCTCTTACTTATGATTCAAATTGATTTCAATTGCATGATTTTTATATGAATTCCATTCAATTCCATAATTTAGACTCAATTGTCCATGGACCCATATTTCTCCCTAATTTCTATGTTAAGTTATGATTCATGAATAAGGTTCCAAGTATGAAAGTATGATTATGATCATGATAATGAGGGTGACCTAAGACTCTAATGTTATGCAATTTTATAAGATGGTGACACTTCATGCTAGTTAAGAAGGAGGGCTATTCTTATGATATAAAGTTAATTTACATGATTATGAAACCTACTTTACAAGTTATGAGTTTTGACTACTATGAATTATGAACCTATCATGTTGGCTACTATATAGCATGTATATGTATTTCATGCAGTTTGACTTAGCACAGAGTGAGGCTTGAGTGAGGGAGACTATCCCCAAGAGGACCCTTATATAAATCCTCTTGTCTCATAACTATGTGTCATCATAGGATTATGTGATTATAAGTCTTAGCTAGTGAATCCACATATAGCATCATATAATGACACTCACTGAGTTGGGATAGAGCCCATAAGGTGAGGTATAGTCTACCTTGGCAAGTAGGCTACTGTCACGCCTCCAACTCTACAAAGACGGACAGGCACTCGGTGCCCCCTAGCCCCGAGAGAACCAACATACGACCTGT
>JBCEWC010009012.1:0-19229 GCA_038996855.1 Solanum aculeatissimum
TACCTTGTTGTCCCTAAGAAAAATTCTAATTTACTCTGGGTTCTAATTAGTGATAGAATCTCTCTATATATAAACTTTATAAATAAATAATTTTTCAAAATGACTTTTATAGTAAATTATTTATCTTTTATCGCTTTGATCACGTACAAAGCACGTACAATAAAACTAGTATATGTGAAATTTGTCAAGGATGTTTCTATAATCACGTCACCCCAACACGATAAACAAACTTTTATTAAGAGTTCTTAACTCTTAAGGAAGAGCTCAAGGATCCTAGAGGGCTGTCATGGGACCAAAACCCCCTCATGACCTCTAGAAAATCCAAATTCATAATCAAATGATAAATCTTGATGAGACGAATTTAAAACTATCCCTTGGCCCGTAGGTCCTAACACAAGAATGCAAAAAGTGTTGTTTTCAAAGTTTTATCGATAACTCTTGAAAATCGAAAATTACAAATATAGTCACTAGAGCAAAATCCCAAGAGCAATGTTCCAGTAATTTTCAAAATATTTTTCAATCAAATTTTATTGTGATTCATGATGTCTCACCTATCAGGGATGATAGACCATCACTTGATCTCCCTCTCTACAAAATTTTAAAAGATTCAATCTTGTCAATTGAGAGAAATCAAACTAGCAACGTTTAATGAATTTTTGGTTTGTATAATAGTATATAAAATTGTATATTATTGTATATAAGAGAATGTATACCGTATATTGTTTTATATTGGGGTGTATAATATTGTATATGAAAATTTTATATATTTGTAAGGAAAACATATGGAAAATTTATATATGTTGTATGTATATTATTGTATACCAGATTGCGTTTTGGGATAACGATTTGTAATGTAAGTTTTGAACTATATTTTTACAATGTAAGTTAGGTAATTGTAATTTTTTTGAAATTTCTTTGTTTAATTTTTTGGTCTTAAACATATCACATGAGATGTTGAATTTGAAGAGTTGCCAAATTAAAAAATAATTAGTTTTTTTTTAAAGTAAAACAAGTAAATTACTCTCTCTGTTCATTTTATTTGTCCATAATATTTTAAAAAATAAACTATTTTTACTTGTCAACTTTAAGATATAAAAAGAAAGAGTAAGAGAAGAAGAGAAGAAGAGAGAACAACAACTTCTTGTCATACAATGTGGCCCTTGATTGATACAATGATGAGTAGAGTCACTTACTCCATCCAAGTTGTTGACTTGTGCTGTAAGGTTCATCTGATTAGTCTATTTTGTTTGCCATCCAAACTGTTGGGCTCAAATTCTTGTTTTGTCAAACAAACTTCCTAAAGCTATTGAGTCCATCTGTAGAGCTTGTCCAATTTGAGCTTTAAAATGAGCAAATTTCAGAAATGGCAAATATATAAAGTTTGATTATGCTTCATAGCTATAATTTGGATAATTACATTTCATAACTATAGTTATAATAATGTTGTATAATTCGCGCAATATTTGTATGCATTTGTATAATTTGATATACAATTCACAGTTTTTTTATAACGTTTGTATATTTCTCTATACAATTCGTGCACAACGTTTGTACAATTTCTTATATAATTCACAGTATTTGTATATTTCGGTATACAATTTAATTCGCGCACAACTTTTGTATAATCACGCACAACGTTTGTATAAATCGTGCGAATTATACTAAACTCAAACTGTAATTATATATAGATGTTTGCCGCGAGCCATAATTAATTCAAACTATACATGTGTTAGCTAATTAACTAGTATATGTTTGCTTATTTGTCTAATTTTTCCTTATAAATTTCTACATAACTGTCCATTTGGATATATAAAGTGTCTTATCATCACCTAAAAATAATTTATTTTTCTGTTTTTACTTTTGACTTTAACTATTTATTCCAAATCAATTTTCATATTCATTAAAGACTAAACACTATTAATATAAGTATTATACTTCATTTATTATTTTTAAGTTGTAGAATTATAAATAAGTAAAAGTGAATGAGAAAAGTAAAGAAGTAATAAGAACTGTAAATATAATTGTATACTATCATTTAACTTGGTGGTACAACTGTCTATACATTATTGGCGCACGTAATTCCGCCCCAGTGTATCTATATAAATAAGTGTGAGTTGTACTTTTGATTGTCCTGCCTGCTTTCGCTCCTGATCAATCATGACTTTTCAAAGCAGGCAACTCTTCATCGTCCTGCCTGCTTCAGCTGCTTAATTATAAGTGTGAGTCGTACTTTTGGTTGTTCTGCCTGCTTGAGCTGCCTGCTTGAGCTCCTGACCAATCATGACCTTCCAAAGCAGACAGTTCTTCATCGTCCTGCTTGCTTGAGCTGCCTGCTTAAACTGCCTGCTTCAGTTGCTTAATTATATTTCTTTAACTGATTCTACTATAATTTTACAATATTACCCCTAATGAGATTTTTTTCCAACTGTTTCAACTGTGATTTTACTATCTCATTTTTGCAACTGTTTCAATTGTGATTTTACTATCTCACCTCGATCAATTATTTTAAGTCATGTAAAATGAGATACCATATTTTAAATTCAAATTTAGTTATACGAATAAGAATGTAAAAATATAAGTATGAGCCTGACCAACCATAACCGTCCAAAGCAGACAACTCTTCGCCGTCCTTTGTGCTTGAGTTGTCTGCTCCTGCTCCTGACCAACCATAGTCTTCCAAAGAAGGTAACTCTTCGTCGTCTTGCCTGCTCATGCTCTTGACCAACCATAACCTTCCAAAGCAGGCAACTCTCTGTCGTCTTGCCTACTTGAGCTGCCTGCTTCGGCTACTTAATTATATTTATTTAACTGTTTTGACTGTAATTTACAATATTACCTCTAATGAGACATTTTTTCAACTGTGGTTTTACTATTTCGCCCTGATCAATTATTTTAAGACGTGTAAAATGAGATATCATATTTTGAATTCAAATTTAGTGATACGAATAAGAATGTAAAAATAATCATTAAGTGTGAGTCTGACCAACCACAACCTTCCAAAGCGGATAACTCTTCGTCGTCCTTCGTGCTTGAGTTGCCTGCTCCTGAC
Source organism: Solanum aculeatissimum (assembly GCA_038996855.1). NCBI lineage: Eukaryota > Viridiplantae > Streptophyta > Magnoliopsida > Solanales > Solanaceae > Solanum > Solanum aculeatissimum. Next base: position 3,050 of record JBCEWC010009012.1, read on the forward strand.
CAACCATGCATGGTCTTCCAAAGCAGGTAACTTTTCGTCGTCTTGCCTGCTCATGCTCTTGACCAACTATAACCTTCCAAAGCAGGCAACTCTCCGTCGTCTTGCCTGCTTGAGCTGCCTGCTTCGGCTGCTTAATTATATTTATTTAACTGTTTCGACTGTAATTTACAATATTACCTCTGATGAGACATTTTTTCAACTGTGGTTTTACTATTTCGCCCTGATCAATTATTTTAAGACGTGTAAAATGAGATATCATATTTTGAATTCAATATTACCTCTAATTTCATATTTTGGATGATGTTTCACAATCTTCTTTATCTAATTATGCAGCTAGTTCTACTTAAAAGGAAAAGATTGATGACAATTGGCAATTGGGAAAGAAACTTTTTTTTTTTAAAAAAAACATCTTTAAATTAATTAGTTGATGATATGTGTGTAAGTTCTGTCACAAATTTATGACAATTTATGATTAAAATATATTCTCTTCATTCATAATTAGATGTCAAACTTTGAAATGACATACTTATTAGGAAAATAATGATTAATGTAGCAAGATTACCATTTTACCCCTATTAATTTGTAAGATTATTCTTTTTAATTAATTTTGTTATAGGACTATTCATAAAGTTACAATTCAAGTTCCCTATATATTTAATGTATACTATTAATACTCACAATACAACTACTTTTTCTTTTGTTGCATCAAGTAAAAAACTTTGAAGGGAACAATGTAGATTTTTATTTCAATTATAACTTTTCATAACAACTAAAAATTTCTCACCAAAATATTTCATTATAAAAAGTCCTCCAATGAAATAAGAAATCAAACAACTATGAATACACAATGAAATCAGTCAAATCTAATGAATCAAATAGATTTAAATATTTCTGTTGAGTCGAAATCTTCGACAGCTTCAATTAGATCTTCATTTTTCTTTTCTAAATCTTTGATATCAATAACTTTTGAATCTTTAACCAATACGACTCCTCTACTTTGATATTTTTTGAAGCTTCAAGTATATCTTTTTTATACATTTCTTAGAATATAAAAATTGTTTAAATTTTTTTCATATAAACTTAATTGAATTGGGGTAGGTTAATGCATTATGTCATTTTTTAGGTTTCTAGGTACGCTAAAGATGACTTAGTCATTCAGTATTTTCAAAAAGTTCAATATTTTCAAAAAGACTAACTTGGTAAATAAATTAGGGGTAGAATAGGTAATTTTTTTTTATCTTATCTTGATTCTTAAAATTGACAAGTAAAAATAAAAATCAAATTAGAGATTTTTTGACATCTAATTATGAACGAGAAAAGTATTAACTTGTGATAAAATTTTATGATCTCGAATTTATAAATAAATGATGAGATGCATCTTCAATTCAAATCTAATTTCTAAAGTAATGTTTGAAAGAAATAAATGTTCAAAAAAGGAGGAAAAAAGAGAGCTTTATCAGATAAGAAACATTGAATTGGAGAACAACCATAACTCAAAGGCCAATCAATGCCAACGGACCTTGTTGAATGATAAGAACCTCAATTCATAAGGATTTAAGATAGAGTAGTAAGTATATTTTCGTTTATAATAAAAAATTTTAAATTTGAGTTTTAATAATAGAGTGATTTTTAATAGGTAATATTAGTAATTTTTATTTTATGTACTCACATATTAATATATTGTATGTAGATATGTTATCATTAAAATAGCCTATTGTATGATCTAATAAATATTAAAGTTTTGGGTCTTAAAAATAAATATCTATTACTGTGAATTTTATTTAGATAACTTAAAAACCTATGAATCTTTTCTTAAGTTTGATATGCATTTAAACCTGAAAAGATACTTAAACAGATTAGATTTTGTCCTCATTCAGATACAACCGTTTCTCGTTAATGGAAACAAAAAAGATTGTTATTATTTTATTTTATTAATTTTGTTGGACAAACTGTTTTTGGAGAGACATTGTTTACACATTTCTTTTTTGTATTTTTTCTTGATTTTTTTTGTATCAAAATTTGGAACAAGAAAAATTCATAAAGTCCTTGTAGACATCAAAATTTTGTAGGGCATCTCAAATATCCCACAAATTCTTGGGATACTCATAAAGAGATCGAAATCTCAGAAATTTCAAAAATTCTTGGGATATTCACAAAGAGATCAAAATGTATCAAACTCTTCTTGATAATCAAATGCTTCAAAAAGATCTACACAAATCCTTTCATGCAATCTCTCTTGGACTTAGAGACTACTTTATTAAATAAATTGCATAGGGTCTTATTGAATGCCTCAGCTAGACCGTTGGCGGCAACATTATACATAGAAGATTTCCGCTGCTTGAAGCCAGAGGGATCACAAATTTTATTCATCAACTTGTTATCAAATGACGTTCCATTATCCGTTATTATATAGCGTGTAATGCCAAATCGGTAGACAATGTTTACTCGAATGAAGTTTGAAATATTCTCCTTCTTGACTTCTTTAAGAGCTACAACTTTGGGCCATTTTGAGAAGTAATCCCCTGTAATGACCCGTTAAGTTATTTCGAAAATTAATCTTCTTGAGTTCCTAAAAGATTTATCTCATAAAATTTTAGTGGGTACTTTAGACTATTCGATAACTAAGACTATTTAATTTATGGATAAATTTGAATACTTAATATAAGTAATGGATCAAATGTTAATTTGTTTAAAACCCTATATCACTTGACCCATACATTGAAATAAGTTAATGAGATTTAATAGTTTCAGAGAAAAAAATAAAAAAAAAAGGAGAAAACGTACCTGTATGACGAAGAACAACCAAACTACTTCAGGTAATCCCTAACCTTCAATTTCCACTAAGCTAGTATGATTATATACAACCAACACTATGTTTTCCTTAAAGGATGAGGATTGCAGCAATTATGCATATTGTTTCCATGTGACGCGTACAGATGCAAATAAAAAGGAAAAATAAAGAATCTGAATGGGGGATTGTGACGTGTGATCCCAATAAGGTGGGAATCATTGATTACTTTACTTCCAGAAAGTGAGCAATTGGATTTAATGTTTAGCATTAGAAGAATTAAGGCGCTGCATTCCTTTTCTTTCTCGTATATACATATATTAAAAATATTTTCTATATTATTTTGACAATCAATGATAGTAATAAGTAATTAGATATTAGATGTATCATATTTTATAAACTCCATTAACGTTATGTTATTTGAAGGAATTAAGATGGAATCCTATACTTAAAATTTGAGAATTTGACTATAGATTTTTGTGTGGTTAGTTTCAAAAACCTTATTGTGATAATTTATTTGACTAGATCATGGTGCTAGGAATTTTATTCGAAAGGGAAAGGATCAAGTCCTGCAATGAGTGTTCAATTATTAAGGCAAGTGAATTTCTCAACTTTTATTAAGTATATAGAATCTCGTGCTTCCTTGTGTGAGGTGTTGAGAATGATTTTGAATTATTGAGTTAATATTGACGTTGTATCAAGACTATGTTGTTGCGAATTGTGTACTGTATTAAAATTTGGTCATCTCCTCATTATTGTGTAAACATGTCTATTGCATTAATTTTGTGACAAGTGTTATGTGAACTGAGAAAGAATAAGAATAAAAAAGGATGTACCATTTTGAGGTACGTGTATGCATGCCATGATAGATACTATAATTCAAGGGACGTGTTGCACGCCATGATAAATACTATGATTCACGGATCGTGTCACACGCCGCGACAGATGCATGGACTAAGAGTCCTCCATGGGTCCCGAACTGAGAGACATTGAGTGTGTATCACTATGTTAGACATGCATCATTATACCTGACATTATTCTATTGCATTGTATTGCACATCTTTGTCATTACTTGATTCCTTGTGTTGTTGATTTATAATTGTTGGTGTGATATTATTGAGCTATATGATATGTAACTTGTGAACTGTTAGGTTGTAGTTGTAGAGGTTCAGTTGGAGTGTTAGGGGTACCTGTATTGTATATTACTTGATTTGTGTTTAGTAGTTCACTTGCTAGGTACCGTGTGTTTGGTACTCACCCCTTGCTACTATTTTTGTGTAGGTTACGAGCCTAGATCTCTGTGATACTCTCTATTCTTCCTTGTCTGAGGCTCTCTATGGAGATTGTGTGATGTAGCTATTTGCCATCCCAACGGACTTCTCTCTCCTATTTATGATTTTGTTCTATTTTAGAGATAATATCATTTGAGACTTGTAATTTTCTTTCAAATCTATTGTAACACATTAGAGTCTTGTGGACATGACAATCAGATTTTGGAAATTTTTTTAATTAAGTTGACTTATACTCGCAGTTAAATTTTTATTTTAATATCATTTCATATTTTATTATTATAATTTAGATTTTTGGCTGACTTGTCTTGGTAGGATAAGACTAGTACCATCACGTCCATTTTTGGGTTGTGACAGATGGTATCAAAGCCTCAGGTTCATAGGTCTCACGTGCATACAAGCTGAGTCTAAGTAAAGTCTCAAGGATCAGTACAGAGACATCTGTACTTATCTTTAAGAGACCATTAAGGCTGTTAGGAAACTTCTTTTTATTTATTCTCTCTTATTGTGCGTGGTTATCATTGTTAGTACTAAGTTGTGCCCATATTCTTTTGACAGGTGGCAAGGACTAGAGCTACTATTTCTAGTATAGGTGAGGCAACTCCTGAGATAGTTTTTGAGGCCCCGGTTAGGGGTAGGGGTAGAGCTCAAGCTAGAGGTTGTGCTCGTGGAGCAGCACCAGTGAGAGGCCGTGCTAGGGAGGTCTCTTCAAAGCCTATGATTGACATTAAAGGAAACTAGGTTCCTCCACAACACGCAGTCTCACCTTTGCTGCAGGATACTTTATTTAGGGTGCTAAATGTACTTGAGTGTTTTGCTCTAAGTAGTAATGCGACATGCATGCTAGGAGGTTCTCAGACCGGAGAAAGAGCTCAGACTCAAGATTAACATCAGAATCCCATGGTTCACGGTCCGATAGAGCAGCCACCATTGGGTCCTAGAGTTTAAATTGATCCTGTACCAGCCATTGAGGTTTGGGGTGCACCATTGGCGACATTGACTGAGGATGAACAGTGATGCTATGAGAGATTTAGAAAGATGAACCCACCTCAATTTTAGGGTGGGAAAATAGAGGATGCTCATGAGTTTCTGTCTACTTGTAGAGAACTATTGATGCTGTCGGCTTAGCTGAGTCACATGGGGTTCAATATGTTACTCTTCAGCTTCGTGGGCTAGTCAGAAAAAGGTGGAGGAGATATTCAGGATCTTTGCTTGCGGGATCTCCCATGGTATCTTGGGAGATGTTCTATGGTACTTTTTATGATTGCTTTGTCCCTTGAAGCATAAGGGAGAATAGTCGTTTGAGGTTTCAGAGTCTGAGGTAGGATGACTTATCAGTCATTGAGTATGAGACTCATTTTTATCAGTTATCTAGACATGCTACAACTATTATTCCAGATGAGACAGAGAGAGTTCGTAGGTTTGTGAGAGGACTGACCTATTCTATTCGACATGCAGTGTTTAGAGTATCTAGAAAGGGAGCTTCTTTCTAGTCTATTGTGAGTGCATCTAAAGAGGTAGATTTGATGGAGAGAGAGGAGTTTGGGGACCTCAAGAGGGCCCATACATTCGGCTAATTTTCTAGTACCTCATCTGGAGGAAGAGGGTCTTATAGAGGGGGTGACTCATTTCAGCATTTGGGACTAATTTATGCATCATTACTGGTATCTGAGGGTGTTTAGACACATCGTGGATCTTATAGTACGAGTCATGACTTATACGGTTTGCAGCAACAACTTACAGGGTAGGACAATATAGTAGTTCTTTAGGATCAACACATCAGTCCCAGAGTCAGAGGTTTTGTTATGGTTGTAGAGATCCCGATCATATGATATGATAGTGTCCCTCACTGAGGGGACAAGGAGGGCCCCATCTTAGTTCTTCAATTTAGACTAGACCACCGATACCACCACTATATAGGGGGTGAGGCAGAGCTCAGACAGATAGAGGTGGTCGCACTTGAAGCAGAGGGGCGAGTGGTGCCATAGTTCCGCAGAGTGGGGGTAGAAGCATTGCTCAGATAGATGGTGGTAGGGGATCACAGTGTTATGTATTTCTAGGAAGGCTCGAGACAGAGACTTCTAATACAGTCATCACAGGTATTATCCTGGTTTGTCATCGATCTGTGTCTGTATTGTTTGATCCTGGAACTACCTACTCCTATATGTACTCCTACTTTTCATCTGGATTTAACTGGTTATATGATCCTATACCTATACCCATTCATGTTTCTACACTAGTAGGTAAGCCTTTAGTGGTGGATCGAGTGTATTGATCCTGTCTTGTTTCTCTGGTTGGGTATGATACTTGGATAGATATGATTATTCTAGAGATGGTAGATTTTGATGTTATCTTAGGGATGGATTGGCTTTCTCTATATCATGCCATTTTTTACTATTATGCTAAGACTGTGACATTAGCCATGCCTGGTGTATCGAGAATTGAGTGGAAGGGTACTAGTGGTTCTTATCCTAGTAAAGTTATCTCTTACATCCATGCTAAAAAATTTATTGATAGGGGGTGCTTGTCTTACTTGGCTTTCATTCGGGATACTAATGTTGAACCACCTTCTATGGAGTCCATTCTGGTAGTTCAGGAGTTTGTTGATGCGTTTCCTATTGATCTTCCAGGTGTTCCTCCCGATAGAGATATTGACTTTCCTATTGATCTAGACCCAATAAATAAACCAATCTGTATCCCTCCATATCAAATGGCTCCAGCTGAATTGAAAGAATTAAAGGAGCAACTTCAAGGAGCAAAGGGCTTATTTATCCTAGTGTGTCACCTTGGGGTGCTCCAGTATTGTTTGTGAAAAAGAAAGATGGGTCTATGAGGATGTGTATTGATTACAAACAGTTAAATAAGGTGTCTGACAAGAACAAGTAACCACTTCCCCATATTGATAACTTGTTTGATCAGCTTTAGGGAGCGACTTTGTTCTCTAAGATTGACTTGAGGTCTGGTTATCATCAGCTGAGGTTAGAGCATCAGATATTCCTAAGACAACTTTTCGAACCTGTTATGGCCACTATGAATTTTTGGTGATGTCTTTTCGGTTGACTAACGCCTCTGCAACAATTATGGAGTTGATGAATAGGGTGTTTTGTCCGTACTTAGACTCTTTTGTAATAGTATTCATTAATGACATCTTGGTGTATTCCAAGACTGAGGCTGATCATATTCACCACTTGAGGATAGTGCTACAGAGGCTGAGAGAGGAACAATTATATGCAAAATTCTCCAAGTGTGAGTTCTGTGTTAATTCATTGGTATTCTTGGGGCATGTGGTGTCCAAGGAGGGGATTAGAGTGGATTCGACTAAGGTTGAGGCAGTTCGAGGGTGGACAAGGCCTACTTCAGCTACCGAGATTCATAGTTTTGTGAGGTTAGCTAGGTATTATCAACGATTTATTTAGGGTTTTTCATCCATTGCAGCCCTATTGACCAGATTAACTCAGAAGAATGTAGCCTTCTATTGGTCTGATAAGTGTGAGGTGAGCTTTCAAAAACTCAAGACCTTGTTGACTTCAACTCCCATTTTGACACTGCTTGAGGGAGATATGGACTTTACGGTATATTGTGATGCTTCAGGAGTCGGTTTAGGTGGTGTATTAATGCAAATGGACAAAGTGATTGCCTATGCTTTTAGACAACTAAAGGCTCATGAGAAGAACTATCCTATCCATGACTTAAAATTAGCAACCGTGGTCTTTGTGCTTAAGTTATGGAGTCATTACTTGTATGGAGTACATTGTGAGGTCTTCATTGATCACAGAAGTCTTCAATATATATTTAGTCAAAGGAATATGAACTTGAGGTAGCGTAGGTGGATTGAGTTGCTAAAGGACTACGACTTGGCCATTTTATATCATTGGGGGAAGGCTAATGTAGTGGCCGACACCTTGAGTAGAAAGACTTCTAGCATGGGGAGTCTAATTTCCATACGAGTTGAGGACCGACCTTTTACCAGGGATGTTCAACGTCTAGCTAATGGTCTAGTCAGATTACAGCTTTTGGATGAGGGTGGTGTACTTGCTTTATTAAGGCACACTCTTCCTTGATGGATCAGATTCGTGAGCGCCAATTTGAGGATGAGAAGTTATGTCTCATTAAAGATAAAGTGACCAGAGGAGAGGCTAAGAAAGCAGTACTTGATCTTGACAGTGTTTTGAGAATTGGAGGTCAACTTTGTGTGCCCAAGGTGGGTGACTTAATTCGATTGATTCTCGAGAAGGCTAATTGTACTCATTATTCTATTCACCTAGGGGAGACGAAGGTGTATCATGATTTGAGCCAACACTATTGGTGGTGTGGTATGAAGAGGGATATTTCAGAGTTTGTGACTAAGTGTCTAACTTGTCAGCAAGTTAAGTGTGAGCACCAACAACCTGAAGGTGAGTTTCATAAAATGCCTATTCCTACATGGAAGTAGGAGCAGATCACCATGGATTTTGTGGTGGGTTTTCCCACTACTGTGGGTGGTTATGACTTTATCTAGGTAGTTGTGGATCGATTGACTAAGTTTGCTCATTTTATTCCTGTCAAGGTTAAGTATACATCAGAGAAGTTGGTTGAGCTTTACATTAGTTAGATAGTTAGATTGCATGGTGTGCCTATTTCTATAATTTCTGATTGGGGTTTACTCTTCACTTTACACTTTTGGAGGGCTATACAGTATGGTCTAGGTACTAAGCTGGATATGAGTTCAGCCTTCCACCTTCAGACAGATGGACAGTCTGAGCGGACAATTCAGGTGTTGGAGGACATGCTTCGAGCGTGTGTGATCGATTTTAGTTCTCGTTGGGACCAACACTTTGATGCGCTGTCAAAATGCAACACTTTTATTGCTTAAAAAACTTGGAATTTTGTGTGTTCTCAAAGAGATATTAGTAGGTTTGATTGTGTTTTGTGTTATTTTTGTATGATTTTAGTGTTGACATAATTTTTGGACAAAGTGGGTTGAAACAATAGAATTTAATGTTCCACGAAATCCTTTATGGGTCTTGGAAAGGTTCACAAGCCATAGAAGGGGTCTCATGTCAAATTCCAGTGAAAGATGAATTTCTAAAGTAAACTCTACGAGGGAAGCAAACGAGTAGTAGAATGATCCACACGTCGTAGAGTATGTTCATGCCCTGAGGATCAGAAAGTGTAGAAGTTCTGAAAAGTCATCAGAAAAAACCTCTCATGGGCCATAGAATCTTACACGGCCCGTGGACAGGTCTCATAGAAGTAGCCTTTAGATTTTAGTTGCAATCCACAAAACCCTGATGTACGAGCCATAGAATGAAGCATGAGTCGTGAAATCTATTCGTAGATGGTGCCAATGTAGTTTTCCTATTCCATTTTGATTTTGTATTTTTCACATTATAAATAGGTTTTTAGGTTATTTTTCATTAAGTTTCTAGTAGTCATGAAGTTTGAACAAGGTTTTAAAAGATACACTTAGGATATTTCATATTCTAAGAGAAAAAACATTAGTGTGTATTCTTTATTCAACCTTGTGATTCTACTTGAAGAGTTGAATTTCATATTCTTAATTCATTTATGTAAGAACTCAATTATGTTACTCTACTTCATAATTTCTGCATTTATACTGATCTTGCATAGCTAAATCCACAACTTGGGTTGTGAAAATCATGACGAACTAATTAGGTAAAATTGGTTATTTTGTAAGTATTGGAAGGTGTGTTAGGTTGTATTAATTAATCCTCATCACTTTCACTACTTTTTAACAGAGGCCTACATTAGAACTCTCATAGTGTTACTTGCCGGATCAAGGAAGTAATGAATAGGAAAAGAGGTAATTAATAGGATTCGATTGAGATGTTCTTATCTAATCAACTAAACCAGATCAAGGGGAGGTTTTACTAGGTTAAAAGTAAGGGTTAGTAATGCCACATTCACTAAGACGGATCAAGATCCGGGATGAAATTTACCTATTTGCTGGATTAGACGTTTAGGTGAACCTAACTTACTGTCCTACACCTACATACTAGAAAAGGTTTTATTTATCTGATAATACCCAGTTAGGGATTCATGGGGAATGCATCACCGTAGTTAGCTCTTCTACTGATTTCTCATCACCTGCATTCATTTAGTTTAGTTAATTTTAATTTACAGAAGCCCTCCTTTCCTTTCAGATAAGTAGGTTAATCATTCCTGAATCACATTGAATTAATTCTTGAATCTACTATATTCTTTGAGGGATCGACTCTAACCTCGGTTAGTTTAATTACTTGACAGCGACTACTTTACCTAAAAAAAAAGGTGTGGCTTGAGCGATATCAAGTATTTTGGCATTGTTGCCAAGGAATACAACTAGACTTGGTTAATTCAAGTAATTTTAGGGATTAATCCTTATTTCCCTAATTTTATGTTTTGTTGTTTTTTATTTTGTGTGCAGGTGTAGTGTATGCACAATACTCAGAGCCGAGGCAATCACTTGACTCCATTTGATCCAAAAATCCAAAAACCACTAAGGAGAATGGCCCAGGATCATGCAAACAATGCTGCTAGTGATGAAGTGAATGCAACACTTAACCCGAACAATAGAGCTAACAATCCACCTCCACCACCATAAGGACTGCAAGCCACAACTAATCAATAGAACCAATATCGGCTTAACCCTATGACGATGGACGTTATGGGAGCTATTGTGTTACCCCCACTATTGGATGACACGAAGTTTGTCATTTCAAGTGGATTGATTCAAATGCTGTAGAATCACGGGTTGTTTGTGGGCCTACCATCATAGGATCCATATAACCATCTACACAATATTGTATTTGTCTAAAAGAGCATGATGAGGAACTAAAATCTGTCCATGGATGCCATTAGGCTCCGTGTTTTCCCGCTTTCTCTTACAGGTAATGCAATGTTATGGTTATTTGAGCTCCCACAAAATTCGATCACCAGTTGGACAGAATTGCAGACAACTTTTTTAGAAAGGTTCTTCCTTATCTCGAAGAAGCTAAAGTTAAAGTTTGAGAGTAATAACTTCGAGAAAATACTGGTGATTCGATCGGTGCTACATGGGAGAGGTTCACTAAGTGTCTGAGACGTGTCCCTGACCACAATATTGTTGATGAATCCCTATTTGAGATCTTCTTTAAAGCCCTTGATAAAAATGGCCAAGCAATTGCTGATACAATTATGGGGGGCTCATTTATAGATCATCCATTCTAGGAGGTTGATCAGAGACTTGAGAGGGTATTCAAGAAATACTGTGCATGGGGTATGAGGTAAAAGTCTACTACTAGGAGTTCATTCTCAGTTACTACCAATCTGGTGCAAACACAAGCTAGTGAGGAAGTGATGTAGGAACTTGCACGAATTAATATTAATGTAAAGCTCTTGACGAATCAAAATCTGGAATGAGTAAATTTTTTAGCTAATCAACTATATACGAGGAGCCTTATTATGAGGTAGACACATATTTTTTGGCTAGTTAGATGGCTGGTTTCCGAACTAATGTCCAATGGTCCAATCAGGGCTATTAGCGCCAAGTTCAAGGGAACCAAGGTCGGAACTTTCAAAGAGATGGTGCCTTCAGAGATAATAACAGTTGAGGCTATTATGATAGGAATAGGGGATCAAACATAGATGCTGGATGGGGTCATAGAGATGGCTTCAGAAGTGGTTTGTACATTCCACCGCATAATCAAGATTCTGGAGTTGATGCACAGGTAAAAGGGATGAAGTCTGACATCTGCAACATTAATTAAAGGATTGAGTCTCACTCTATAGCTGTTAAGTAGTTAAAGCAACATTTCAGACAAATATCCACCCAGTTGAACCAACGCTAAAAAGGTACGCTGCCCAGTAATATAGTGCAAAGTCCCCAAAACGAGGGGCAGTGTATGGCAATCACAACTCACAGTGGGAAGCATACCATTGATCCCCCAATTCCATTGGATGATGGAGATGTTCATGATGAGAGTGTTGTGTACAGACAAACTAAGATTAGAGATGATCATGTTGAGAATGAGAAAAGTGATACAATGCCAAAATAGTTGAGACCATTCCTCGTCCTCCTCCTCTCTTCCCTCAAAGACTAAAGAAAAAGGTGGAAGAAAGTAAATTCAAACACTTTCTCTCTATGTTGAAATAACTCTCTGTAAACATCCTATTGATTGAGGCATTGGATAAGATTCCTAGGTATACGAAGTTTCTGAAGGATCTGGTTACAAAGAAACGTACTGTGAGCCCGGAGCTCTCACAAGAGCTCCTATACTGCAGTGCAATTTCAACTAGGTCCTTGCTGCAGAAATGAGAAAACCAAGAAGCATTCACCATTCCCTGCACCATAGGTGATGTGGAGTTCGCAAGGGCATTGTGTGATCTTGGTGTCTGCATAAATTTTGATGCCCCTTGTGATCTTTATGAAACTTGGTTTAGCATCCCCTACCCCGACTAATATTAGATTATTGATGGTTGATCGCACGGTGAAGAAGCCTGTGGGGATACTGTATGATGTCCATATCAAAGTGGACATTCATATTCCCCTCAGACTTTATGATCCTAGATCGTGGGGTCGACTTTGAAGTCCTAATCATCTTGGGAAGACCATTCCTAGCCACTTGGAGAGCCTTAGTAGACATGGAATGTGGATAACTCAAGTTCAGATTGAATGACAAAGAAGATGTCTTCATTGTCTATCAGTCAATGAAGATGCCAAGCGAGCTAAAGATGGAAGTGTGGGAGATTGATGAAGTCTAAGTAATAAAACATCCACGTCATGCTACGACAATAAATCAGGCGCTTCTTGGGAAGCAACCCAAGTTATTTTTGATATTATAGGGTAGTTTTATTTAATTTTTAGTTCTTAGATTGTTAGGTAGATTTTATTTTTTAGTGATTTGGTTGTAATATGTGGACTTTGGACTGGTGACATATAGGGTAACAGTGTGTTTATTCAGGTTCTATAGGTGTAAAACCAAGCCAACTATTTTGGGCTAAAAAGAAGATTCTACGATTGATTATACGAGCCGCACTTCATTGTACGACTCATATACCAGCTCGTAGAACTTTCTAGTAAGTAAAATATTGTGTACTCCAGTCCATGAGCTAACTTTGCAATCCAAAGATTAAAATACGATTCGCGAATGAGGCTCGTGGACCCCAGGTAAGTTTTTCAATTTCTAACTAAGTGTCAAAGGTATTCTTTGAAACCTTTTACGAGTCGCATTTCATTACATGACTCGTACAAGGGATAATAGATTACAGGTCTGTAATTAGGGTCCCAGGCTCATACGAGATTATTATCTACAAGCCGTAGAAATATTTCATGTCCCATAATTAGGGTTTCGTTTGGCTGAGCCCAGTTATTTTTAAACCCGACCCGGTATGCTTATATACGGGGGTCAAAATTAATTTGACCCCATTTCAGCTCTTAATTTCCATAATTAACTCCAATTCCTCCTTCTCCACGTCAGTTCGATCCCTAACTCCATCATCCTCACCATTTTTTTCTACTTTTCTGGCTACCCACCACCTAGGATTTTTCGGCCTTCTCTCTACTCTCCTTTTCAATTTCAACCAAGTCTACATCAAATTCGGTAAGCTTTCGGTCTCTAAAGCTCAAAATTATCGAGTGACATATGAATCTCTTTTGATTGTTGATTTGGGGAGGGAAGTTTGTGCAATGTGATTGGATTAGTTTAGTTCTAACTTCGGCGGTCATTCATGAATTTGATTTGATTGCCTAGGTTAAAATTGAACTAGGTGGCGAAAAATGTTTGGATAACCAATTTTATGTTTGAATGATGTGTATGTCACCAATATGAATCAAATTGATTGAAAACATGTCATGTAGTTGCTTGAAATTATTGATGATTGCTAAATATTTTGAACTAGGGTCGGACCATTAGGATTGCATGCTAAATCACTATCTATGGGGTTGTTTTGAATATAAAATATATGGGGGGATAGGTATTGTGTGCTAAATCATATGGGGGTCTGTGCATGTTGCTTTAATATTGTTTAAGTAAGTGTAAAATGGTCATTTGGAAATTTTGGAATTTGGAAGTTCATCTCATGATGGCTTTCTACGGGCGGTGGATTAATCCACGAGCCGTAGTTGTCCCTTGTAGAGAATTCCAAAACCAAACATTTTTGGGATGTCATAAGAGGAGACCTTTTTTGAGTCATAGTTTGTTCCATGACTCATAGATAGGTCCCATAGAGTTCTGCCTGTTTGAAATCTAACTTGGAATCCCATATATGACTTAGTCTACGACTCATAGAGTCTTCTACGAGTCGTACCTAGCCTCATAGATGCAATTCCAGTAACTCAAATTTTTGAACACTGAATCTATGAGAGCCCTTTATAACTTGTAGATCACTCTATGACTCGTAAAAGGGCACTCGCAGACCTTATTTGCCCAGTCCTATTCTAATTGTTTTTCAATTTTCAATGTATTGAACTAATAGATGTGTTGACTATGTGCTTGGTAGGTAATATGGATGCCCGACAGAGAAGAGATAAGATTAACACCATGAGGGATCACTTATGGGATGAGCCTATAGATTCAAAGGCTCGCGAGATGAGTGGCTCAGTCAAGAAGCTTGACGTCTAGTCTGATTCAGACGTTGAGCGATGACAGACTCAAGTCACCACCAGACAGTCCAAGTCCCAGACCATAGTGGTCCGATCTCCCCAGTCTGATGAGAGAGGTGAGCGGCCCAATAACAGTATCCAGATGACCTCCTCTGAGAGGGGTCCAGTTCAAGATCCAAGGATGGATCAGACTTCACCTTTTTTTTAGCCCCTCCAATACCAGCCTCACCAGCAGACGTACGAGATAGTAGGTGGTGCGTGGAGGGAATGCGAGATACATTTTTAGAGGATATTTAGAGGAATGAGCGAGGCTGACCTGCTCTTTCTATATTTGAGGAGCCACGAGTCATCACTACAGGACCTAACAGTGTCCTTGGGCTTGAAGAGACCATTGCATGCTACAGGCTCCAGTGGCTGGCAGAGCCCTATAGAAGGTAATCACCAATGATGATACGTGAGTTCTTCACCGCCTACGTAGCCACTATTCTTAGCACTCTTCCCAAGGGGAAGAAGCCTCTTGCCCAACCCATATTGACAAATGTTATAGTGCGAGGACGGCGGGTGGACATCTTTGAGGAGACCATCCGTCAAATGCTTTTTGGACCTGAGTACATAACCCAGAGATCTACACCAGAGTTTGATAAGAGAGTGGGGCATACTCATGACTTAGGTGTGATGAGGGACCCAAATCACAGAGCTTCGTTAATGAGATGGGTCACTGACTATATCACAATAGAGGGGCCCGACCCCACATGGACAACCACATCAGTGGAGCTGATAGTAAAGGCCTTCCTTAGCTTCCCCGCCAAGTTTTGGTGAGTAACAGTTTATTCATGGATCCGATCGAGTTTAGAAGATAACACTTTGGTACTGGACTATATTTTATTGGTGGCTAGCATCATGGCTGGCTATGACATTGATTGGCCTGCATTGATATCAGAGCAGATTCACGAGGTGGCCCTGAAGAGGTCCACGACTATTTGTTTCCCCCGCCTTATCTACTAGTTATATCTAGTAGCGGGGGTAGAGATCCTTTACCATGTGGATGTGAAGATGAAGGTTCAGAGGATATTAGATGCCAGCCTAATCAAAGCTGATGATAATCTAGTTGCACTCTGGCGGGCACTGAGATCACCACTGTCTATGCCTGAGATGTTCACCCCTATGCCACCACCTCAACCTTCCACCGCTGCTGCTATAACATCGACTACTGAGGGTCCCCCACAGGCTGAGATAGATATGAAGAGGGGACCCACTACTGATACTCCTACCCCAGCAGCCACAACACTTACTCAGAACCCAAAGCCATGAATTTCATGTTTGTGGTATCATTTTTGACCCTGGAGCAGCGATAAGCCCACACTGAGTCGCAAATAGCTCAATTACTGTAGCAGTTGAGGCCCTGGGTCCGCCAAGTTATTTCTGAGGCCAAGAGTCATATTGGGCTAACTAATGCTCCAGCGGCATTTATGGATCTTATGAACAAAGTATTTAAGCCATTTCTTGATGACTTCATTGTGGTGTTTATTGATGATATATTGA
>JBCEWC010009013.1:0-19225 GCA_038996855.1 Solanum aculeatissimum
GATAGAGATGTTGAATAGGGTCGCAGAGATGGCTTCAGAAGTGGTCTGTACATTCCACCACATAATTGGGATTCTAGGGTTGGTTTCTCTTCCATTGAAGAGATGTTTGACCAGTTGTTGAAGAAAGTTGATGCACAGGATGAGATACAAAAGGGGATGAAGTCTGACATCTCCAACATTAATCAAAAGACTGAGTCTCACTCTGTAGCAATAAAGCATTTAGAGCGGCAGTTCGTCCAAATATCCACCCAGTTAAACTAATGCTAGAAATGTATGCTGCCTAGTAACACAGTGCAAAACAAAAATGAGGGGCAGTGTATGGAAATCACAACTCGTAGTGGGAAGCCGACCATTGATCCCCTGATTCCATTGGATGATGGAGATGTTCATGATTAAAGTGTTGTGAATAGGCAAACTGAGATTGGAGATGATTATGTTGAGAATAATGAAAGCGGTGCAGTGCCAAAATTGTTGAGACCCGTTCTTCTTCCTTCTCCCCCCTTCCCTCAAAGAATAAATAAAAAGGAGAAGGTTGGTAGGTTCAAACACTTTCTCTCTATGTTGAAGCAACTCTCTATAAACATCCGGTTGATTGAGGCATTGGAGAAGATGTCTGGGTTTGCGAACTTTATGAAGTATGTAGTTACAAAGAAGCGTAATATGAGCTAGGAGCTCTCACAAGAGCTCCAACACTACAGTGCAATTTTAACTACGTCCTTGGTTAAGAAATGAGAAGACCCAGGAGCATTCACCATTTCCTACACCATAGGTGATGTGGAGTTTGCAAAGGCATTGTGTGACCTTGGTGCCAACATAAATTTGATGCCTCTTATGATCTTCAAGAAACTTGGTTTGGAACCCCCTACCCCAACTAGCATGAGACTGTTGATGGTTGATACACGGTGAAAAATCCTGTAGGGATACTATATGATGTCCATGTCAAAGTGGACAAATTTATATTCCCCGTAAACTTTGTGATCCTAGACTGTGAGGTTGACTTTGAAGTCTCAATCATCTTGGGAAGGCGTTTCCTAGCTACTGGGAGAGCCCTAGTGGACATGGAATTTGTCCTACTCAAGTTTAGATTGAATTACGAAGAAGTTGTATTCAACGTTTGTCAGTCAATGAAGAGGCTAGATGAGCTAAAAATTGAAGTGTGGGCAATTTATAAAGTCTGAGTAATCAAGACGTCCACCTCATGCTGCGACAATAAATCAGGTGCTTCTTGGGAGGCAACCCAAGTTATTTAATGTAATAGGGTAGTTTTATTTGATTTTTAGTTCTTAGATTGTTAGGTAAATTTTATTTTTCAATAATTTGGTTGTAATCTGTGGACTTTAGACTGGTGACATATAGGGTAACGGTGTATTTATGCAGATTCTACAAGTGTAAGAACAAGCCAACTATTTTGGGCTGAAAAGGAGATTCTATGACTTATATACGAACCATACTTCATTGTACGACTCTTATACCAGCTGGTAGAACTTTCCAATAAGTAAAATATTATGCAATCCAAACCACGAGCCAACGTTATGATCCATAGACTAAAATACAGGTCATGAATGAGGCTTGTAGAACAAAACTTTGTTTAAATAATAAACATAAAAATTCTAACAAGTTTTCAAAAATTAAAAATTAAAGGGAAAAGGCTCAAATATGTCATCGAACTTTGAGAAAAGGCTCATTTATGTCATCCGTTAAAAAATTGGCTCATTTATGCCATTACCGTTTGAGAAAAGGTTCATCCATGCCATTATTTTTTAACTATGTTTTGCAAAACCATTTAAACAACTTTAAATACTTTTAAATTAGACTTTTGGATCAAATGTAGTCTTTTTGGTCATTCTTCTTCAAGAATGCCAAGAATACATGAAGAACACCAAAGACTCCCAAATTTTCAACTTTTTCAAATATTCAAGAAATCAGCGTTCCTCCGAGTTAGATACCAAAACTCAATATTGTTTTAGCTCGAATTCAACCTAACTCAACAAGACTTAGTTAAAAATTTTCTTCAAAGTTTCACAACACTAGGTGAAAAAATATTCCCAAAAAAAAGAGAAATTAGGCCCAAAATTTTAAAACTTTTCTTTGCTTCATTTTCTTACTGTTGTTATTTATACTAGATCCTTATTCCTTAGTTATATTTCGAGTCTATGTTCAAAATTTTGATTAATTTTGAGTTGAAGAGAAAATTTTATCATTAAAGAAGGTTTAAGTTTTGAATCTTTGAAGAAACATTTCAAGTGGGTCTTGTCGAGTTATGTTGAATTCGATCTCAAAAAATGTTGAGTTTTGGTATCTAGCTCGGAGGAACGTTACTCTTGAAATTTGGGTTGATTTCGTGAATATTTGAAAAAGTTGAAAATTTGGGAGTCTTCGGTGTTCTTCATGTGTTCTTGGCATTCTTGAAGAATAATGACCAAAAAGACTACATTTGATCCAAAAATCTAATTAAAAAGTGTTTAAAGTTGTTTAAGTGGTTTTGTAAAATCGGAGTTAAAAAATAATAGCATAGATAAGCCTTTTGTCAAACGGTAATGCCATAAATGAGCCAAACTTTTAACGGATGACATAAATGAGCCTTTTCTCAAAGTTCGATGACATATTTGAGCCTTTTCCCAAAATTAAAACTAGTAATGAAAATAAAATCTATTAAGAAAAAGAGGAACGAAACTGATTAGAAGATAATAGAGTCCACTGAATGCACAATATTCCTTTAAGAAAATTATTCACCTTGAGCAAATCTGTTTACCTACTAATTTAACAGTTATTCAAAAATAAGTTTGATCATGTTGAAATTTGAAAAGATGAGTCATGAACCTAACAATCATCTACAATAGCAGTATGTATTTGTTCTTCACAGTCTTATCAAGCTAAAAAAAGTGTGAAAAACCTCTAAGGTCCCATAGAGCATTACATGCAAAATGCAAATAAAGCATGAGTTATTATGAAAAAAGGCGCAAGGAAAGACAAAAAATACAAATATATATTTTTAGGTGCAGATTACGGAGATGAGATGTTGATATGAATGTGGGGACATACCAGGGATGATAAGATTAGGAATGAGACTATTCGGGAAAAGTTAGGAGTGATAGTTGTGGCTGACAAGATGAGGGAATCGAGACTGCGCCGATTTGGGCATGTGTAGAGAAAGAGTACTGATGCTCTGGTTAGGAGATGCAAGAGGTTGGATTTAGGGATTACACGGAGGGGTAGAGGTAGACCAAAAAAATATTGGGATGAGGTGATTATACTGGATATGGAGAAACTTCATCTCACCGAGTACTTAGATAGAAAGGAGTGGAGGTCGCGTATTAGGATAGTAGGTTAATAGGCTAGTTGAGGTAGGATAATGTCTAGTCTTTGACATAGTAGGTTAGTAGGATTATTCGTGTCTTTATATCTTGTGTTGTCATTGTCCATTTTATACTTATTACTTTTGTTGTATTTATGTACTATTTTTTTAAAAATATCGGGCATCAGGCCCATTTTATTAATTCCAATCAGACTTAAAATTTGTAGCCATTACAATGTGATTTCGGGGCCCAAGCCCAACAAAAATAAAATCCGACCCTATAATGTAGTGCTTTCTAGATACTCTTCTACACTTTCCCTTTTGTGAACTCTCCGCCTTCTAAATGTATCCCTTGGGATTCCATGGCGGCTTGCGGTTTTGGTTTGCTAAGCTACTCCTTGTTCTCATTCTTCTTGTCTTCTTGTTTCTTCTGTAAGATCTACTCTCCTTTTTCATTCTAAGTCTTTGTTGTGTGAACTTGGCTGACATGATTCTTCTCAGGGTGCCTTGTGATGCTTCTCCCTGGTCGCATTCATATATGGACAAAGAGATCCTCTTTTCTCTAAAGATCGCCCTATAAGTACCTCTGGATCTCCCTGTTCTTCTAAGTATCTTCACTGTTGCACTGTGTTGATTGTCCATATCTTCAACAAATGGTGTTGCCTGTACCGATCCTTTGGATTGGAAACTCCTCCATGTGTCGGCTGATCTTTTGGTGCACTTTTGGTGACATCTGACCTTTTATGTTAGAACAAGTAACCATATCACAGCCATAGGACTAATTAGATGCCCTGTGATTTTTGTATATCTGTTCTCCTTTCCAGAAACTCCTTTTTGCACCCACGCACGTAGATCTAAATTTGTATATGCCATATCTGTAGATTGTATATATTCTTCATGCTTCACTACTTGAAATGGATCTTGTGCGAACTCTTAGTGTTGGGATTTATGCTCAATATTAAGGATTTTTCTGGCTTTAGCTGGTAGCTGTGCAAAGGTGTGATAATGTATTTTCTTTGAATGTATGAAAGCCTCATTAACAATGCAGTCTGCCAGCTGGTTTGCTTCTCGAAACACATGAATTATTTCTATATTCACCCTTGTCATACTATTTTGTATGTATTCCATTTCCTCAATAAGCTCCCATGGAATTTTCCATTCTCTAGTAATCATCTGCTTAATCCCTAAAGGATCAGTCTGAATCTGCACCTTAGGAATATCCCTTTCAACACAGTAGATTAGTTCTATCCTAATTGCCCTTGCCTTTGCCTCAAGATTGGTGGCTAAGCCTATATGTTGTGCCTCTGCATATACTAGGTTACCTTCTTCATTCCTGATGCAGAAACCATATATGCTCCAGCCTGGATTTCCTTTGCTAGCCCCATCTGTGTTACAGATCAACCTATCACCATATGTAGGCTTCCATGCCACTTTCAAAAAAAAAAATTTTGGCCTATAGTTGCTTAGGAACTCCACAATATCACCCCACTGATATGGAATGCTTCTGATCCAAGGGAAATTATCCTTAATGAACTGTAGTATTAACTGGTGACCCTGCATTAACATCCAGTTATAAGAGTAATCTTTCCCATTGCTGTAAGCATTCCTTCTCTTCTGCAGTTTCCACATGATTATGGCTGGAATGATTTTTACAACTTTCCTGAGCTTGGTTGGTCCTTGGAAGTCCCAACAGTTGTAAATTGGTTGTTGTAAGTGCACTCCATCTACTTGGATACCTGCAAAAATAGCAACCTACTTCCTTAGCTTTTGGGCTATGGGAGTTGTTAGGAATAAATGTTCCATGGTGTCCATTTCCTTTTTTTTCACAACAGTAGCATCTAGAAACCACTTTGATTTTCATCCTCCTCAAGTTATCATCTGTTGCAATTCTTCTTTTCCACAACCTCCATAGGAAGATTATATACTATTATTTGCTTTCCACTTTAGTCATTTTTCTTCTCCTTTCTTTTTTCTTTTTTTTCAAATCTATTATCTTTTACTGATGGGGCTTGACATTTTTGAGACAAGAGTCTTACGAAAATAGTCTCTCTATCTCTATGAGGTAGTGGTGAGGTGTGCATACATTTTATCCTCTCCAAACCCCACTATTGGTTCTAAGGTCAAGGGAACCAAGGTCAAAACTTTGAGAGAGATGGCACCTTTGGAGATAACAACAAATGAGGCTATTATGATAGGAATAGGGCACCAAATAGAGATGTCGAATAGGGTCGCAGAGATGGCTTCAGAATTGGTCTGTACATTCCACCACATAATTGGGATTCTGAAGTTGGTTTCTCTTCCATTGAAGAGATGTTTGACCAGTTGTTGAAGAAAGTTGATGCACAGGATGAGACACAAAAGGGGATGAAGTCTGACATCTCCAACATTAATCAAAAGACTGAGTCTCACTCTGTAGCAATTAAGCAATTAGAGCAGCAGTTCGTCCAAATATCCATCCAGTTAAACTAATGCTAGAAATGTATGATGCCTAGTAACACAGTGCAAAAACAAAATGAGGGGCAGTGTATGGAAATCACAACTCGCAGTGGGAAGCCGACCATTGATCCCCTGATTCCATTGGATGATGGAGATGTTCATGATTAGAGTATTGTGAATAGGCAAATTGAGATTGGAGATGATTATGTTGAGAATAATGAAAGCGGCGCAGTGCCAAAATTGTTGAGACCCATTCTTCTTCCTTCTCCCCCCTTCCCTCAAAGATTAAATAAAAAGGAGAAGGTTGGTAAGTTCAAACACTTTCTCTCTATGTTGAAGCAACTCTCTATAAACATCCCGTTGATTGAGGCATTGGAGAAGATATTTGGGTATGCAAACTTTATTAAGAATCTAGTTACAAAGAGGCGTACTATGAGCTAGGAGCTCTCACAAGAGCTCTAACACTGTAGTGCAATTTCAACTAGGTCCTTGGTTAAGAAATGAGAAGACCCAGGAGCATTCACCCTTTCCTACACCATAGGTGATGTGGAGTTTGCAAAGGCATTGTGTGACCTTGGTGCCAGCATAAATTTGAAACCTCTTATGATCTTCAAAAAACTTGGTTTGGAACCCTCTACCACAACTAGCATGAGACTGTTGATGGTTGATACACGGTGAAGAAGCCTGTGGGGATACTGTATGATGTCCATGTCAAAGTGGACAAATTTATATTCCCCACAAACTTTGTGATCCTAGACTGTGAGGTTGACTTTGAAGTCTCAATCATCTTGGGAAAGCCTTTCCTAGCTACTGGGAGAGCCCTAGTCGACATGGAATTTGTCCTACTCAAGTTTAGATTGAATGACGAAGATGTTATCTTCAACGTTTGTCAGTCAATGAAGAGGCTAGACAAGCTAAAACTGGAAGTGTGGGCAATTTATAAAGTCTGAGTAATCAAGACGTCCACCTCATGCCGCGACAATAAATCAGGTGCTTCTTGGGAGGCAACCAAAGTTATTTAATGTAATAAGTTTGTTTTATTTGATTTTTAGTTCTTAGATTGTTAGGTAAATTTTATTTTTCAATAATTTGGTTGTAATCTGTGGACTTTAGACTGGTGACATATAGGGTAATAGTGTATTTAATTCAGGTTCTACAAGTTTAAGAACAAGCCAACTATTTTGGGCTGAAAAGGAGATTCTATGACTGATATACGAACCATACTTCATTGTACGACTCTTATACCAGCTGGTAGAACTTTGCAATAAGCAAAATATTGTGCAATCCAAACCACGAGATAACGTTACGATCCATAGACTAAAATACAGGTCATGAATGAGGCTCGTCGACCCCAAGTAAGTTTTCCAGTCTCTGACTAAGTGTAGAAGGTATTCTATGAAACTTTCTTATGAGTCGTGTTTCATTACACGACTCGTACAAGGGGTCGTAGATTACTGGTCTGTAATGAGGGTCCCAGGCTCACATGAGACCACGATCTATGAGACGTAGAACATTCCATGGCTCATAATTGGGGTTTCGTGAGGCCAAGCCAAGTTACTTTTAAACCCGGCCCGATAAGCTTATATACAGTGTAAAAATTAATTTGAGCTCATTTTAACTTTTAATTTTCACAATTAACCCTAACCCCTCTTTCCCTACGTTGTTCCGACCCCCAACTCTGGTATCCTTACCATTTTCTTGCGACCTATAACCTAGGGTTTTTTAGCCTTCTCTTTGCTCCCTTTTTCAATTTCAACCAAGTCTACATTAAATTCGGTATGTTTTTTATCTCGAAAGTTCAAAATTATCAAGTGATATGTGAATCTTGGTTTATTGTTGATTTGGGGTGGGAAGTTTATTCCATGTGATTTGATTAGTTTAGTTCTAACTTTAGCGGTCACTCAGAAATTTGATTTGATTACCTAGGTTAAAATTGAACTAGGTAACCGAAAAATGTTTGGGTTGCCAGTTTTATTTTTGAATGATGTGTATGCCATAAAAATGAATTAAATTAATTGAAAACATGTCACGCGGTTTCTTGAAATTGTTGATGATTGCTAAAATTTTCGAACTAGCACTGGCCCGTTAGGATTACATGCTAAGTCACTATCGATGGAGTTGTTTTGAATATGAAGCACGTAGGGGGATGGGTATTGTGTGCTAAATAATGTGCGGGTGTGTATGCGTGTTGCTTTGATGTCGTTTAAATAAATGTAAAGTGGTCATTTGGAAATCATGTGACAAACTTGGAAATTTTAGAATCTGGAAGTTCATCAAATGAGGGATTTCTACGGGTCGTGCATTAATCCACGAACCGTAGTTGTCCCTCATAGGGAATTCCAGAAACCAAACATTTCTAGGATGTCATAAGATAAGACCTTCTACGAGTCGTAGTTTGTTCCATGACTCGCGGATAGGTCCCATAGAGTTCTGCCTGTTTGAAACGTAACCTGGAATCTCATTGACGACTCAACCTAAGACACATAGAGTCTTCTATGAGTTGTACCTGGCCTCGTAGATGCAATTCTAGTAACTCTAATGGCTAAACATTGAATCCACAAGAGCCCTTTACGACTCATAAAAGGGCACTTGTAGATCCTTATTTACCATGTCTTGTTCTAATTTTTGTTATTAATTTTAAATGCATTCGACTAATAGGTGTGTTGACTGTGTGCTTTGTAGGCACTATGGCTCCTCGACAGAGAAGGGATGAGATAAACACAATGAAGGACCGCCTGTGGGATGAGCCTATAGATTCTGAGGGTCCCTAGATGAGTAGCTCAGTAGAGGAGCTTGACATCCAGCCCGATTTGGACGTCGAGCAATAACATACTCGAGCAACCACAAGACAGGTTTAGTATGAGGCCATATTGGTCTGAATTCCCCAGTTTGACAAGGGAGGTGAGCGGGCCAGCAGTAGTATCTAGATGACCTCCTTCAAAGGGGGTCTGGTTCAGGATCCAATGAGAGATCAGACTCTGCCTTTTTTCAGCCCCTCTGACACTAGCCTCACCACCAGATACATGAGATAGTAGATGGTGTATGAAGGGCATACGAGATATATTTGCAGAGGATATTTAGAGGAATGAGTGGGGTTGACCTGCTCATTCTATATTTTAGGAGCCACGAGTCATTACCACAATACTCAATAGTGTCCCAGCGGGGCTCGAGGACATAATTGTACATTACAGGGTCTAGTGGCTAGTAGAGCCCTCCGAGAGGTACTCACTAGTGATGATATGTGATTTTTTCGCCACCTATGTAGCCACTATTCTTAGCACTCTTCCCAAGGGTAAGAAGCCTCTTGCCTAACCTAGACTGATAGATGTTATGATAAGAGGACAGCGGGTGGACATCTCTGAGGAGACCATCCATCGAATGTGTTTTGGACTCGAGTACACAACCCTAAAATCTATGTTAGAGTTTGACAGAAGAGTGGGGAAGACTCGTAACTTTAGTATGATGAGGGACCCAGACCGTAAAGCTGAATTATTGAGATGGATAGCTCACTATATCGTCGTAGAGGGGCCCAACCCCATATGGATCACAACGTCAGTAGAGCCGATAGTAAAGGCTTCCTCAGCTTCCCCGTGAAGTTTTGATGGGGGATAGTTCGTTCACAGAACCGACTGACTTTAGTAAATATTACTTTGACACCCAATCATGTTGTATTAGTATCTAGAATCTTGGCTGGCTATGACATTGATTAGATCACGTTTATTTTAGAGTAGATTTGCAATGCATCCCTGAAGAGGTCCATGACTATCCCTTTCCCCTGCCTTATCTACCAATTATGTCTAGCAGCGAGTGTAGAGACCCTTCACCACGTGGACGTGAAGGTGGAGGTTCAAAGGACATAAGATGTCAGCCTTATCAAGGCTGATGATAATCTAGTTATACTTTGGCGGGCACCGAGACTACCACTACCTATGCCTGAGATGTTCACTCCAGTGCCATCGCCTGAGCTTTCCACCATTGTTGCTACTACACCGACCACCAAACGGCCCCTAAAGGCTGAGATAGATGTGGAGAGAGGGTCCACTACTTATTCTCCTACCCCATTGGCCGCAATACCTACTCCAGCACCCACATGCATGACTTTTGTGTCTATGGCATCATTTTAGGCTGTGGTACAGCGACAGGCCCGCACTGAGTTGCATATGGCTCAGTTGCTGCAGCAGTGAAAGCCCTGGGTCCACCAGGTTATTTTTGAGACCAAGAGTTGTATTCAGGCATACACGATTACTTCAATCCAGGAGAGACTCACTCCAGTGGATGCCCACATAGATATTTTCGAAAGGCAGGTCCAACAGAGCCTCAACACAGCGAGGCCCATAGATTTGACGACCATTTAGATGGAGCTTCAGCAGCTCTGGGCCCATATGAGTGCAGAACTGGCTGCCTCAATTGATGTCTCACCAGCTTTCCAATTGAGACGGTGGTCGACTTGTTCGCTCCAAAAGAGCCGCCACTACCTTTTCTCGGGAAGAGGCCCCGTACGGATAATGATGATATTATGCATTTTTAGATGAGGATAACAGATAAGCAGGAGCTAGAGCTTGCCCGTGTGAGATCGAGGCAGGATGAGGAGTTGCGACTAGCTCATGAGCTTGAGAGAGCAAGGGGTATTGGACCCTCAGGACACGCTCCTATAGGCGAGGTATCCACCAGGCATGTGGAGGTTGGACAGTCTCAAACCAAGTGAGGCTCTTAGACACCCAGGTATGTTTTTTTGACCTCAGTTCTTTATTACTGATACTTTTTACACATTGGGGATAATGCATATCTTTTTCGATGGGGTGTGGGTAGTTATAGGCCTCAGTGAAGTCTGAGTAGCCTTGGTTGTTAACTATCCTAATTTTTTATCGAAAGAGTTTTCTTGCCAGTGTTCTTTTTCCCTACAAATATTTATTTTTCAATTGAACTAGCATGTTTAGGTAGAATTAATAGCATAAAATACTTAGATCTATGGCATAGTTATGTTTTTGTTGAAAATTGATACCAACCATATTTAGTGATTAATTAGTTTTGATAGCAACCTTGCATGCTTAGTTGTTTGACAGTACTTGTTCTGATAAGTTAGGCTAAATTGTGATAGAAAACATGATATGATAGTTTGTATTAACAGGTAAGCAAAGCCATGTGTGAGTGAGCTTAGTTGGATGATTTAGTACTGTGTTTCAATTCAGAATTTGCCCTATTACTCTGACTTATACTGTAAATTAGTGGGTTAGGAAAGGATCTTAGGTCGTTGTTCTTAACAAGTCCACTTATCTTGAAATAACTAACTAAATGTGCTATACATCCCTTGATCCCTATGTTTGAGCCTAAAATTGACTTCTTTCTTTGTAAATACCCAAGTAACCCTGCCTTGATAAATGATAAGTCAAAAACTTGGCCCTGGTCCTTCCTTGAACATTGTGCACCTCGACTGAGGCCAACAATATAAGTTGAGGGTGGCTAGTGTGAGGAAAATCATAAAATGAGGGGAAAAATAGTGATACAAAAAAGGGGAAGAAATGTTTTGAAAAGGGTGCAAGACAAAAAGAGAGAGAAGTGTCTAATAAATGTGCTAGATAGAAAAAGATCGCAAAAAAATAAAGGCACCGTGCATGAAAAAATTTGAGTCTAAAACACCGTAAAAGGTTTGAAATGGGTGATACAAAGGGAATAAAGGAAAATATGAGTTGATAGGGAAAAAGTGTAGAAAGACACAGTATCAAGGAGGGCCATTAGTCATTATGTTCCTAAAGTATCATACCAAAGCCCCCTGAGCCTATGTTACAAGCCTAGAAAGTCCTAAAGTGATCCTAGTCCAACTAGTTGAAGGTGTCAGTCATGACTATAGGGGAAAGCCTATGGTATTAGTCACAGTAGTTGAAGGTTGTTTGTGAGAGTTAGTATTGTAGTATTGTACCAAGTATTAATTTTGAAAATACCATTCTGAGTGAGGTATGGGACTTCTTTTCGTGAGGGCACTTGCATTGCATTGTTGATATCTGACTAAGACAGTGATTGTTGCATCATAGTTGCACTGTTAGAAGTAATAGTCTACATTGGTTTGCTGGATAGCTTTCTGATGTGTATAGTATTTGAGAAAAGGTGTGGGTATATATGTTAGATTTTAATATAGTCTATGCCATCGGGTTGATGTTTGTGTGTCTCTATACTACTTATCTAGATTGAGTCCGTCACTTGAGGACAAGAAATAATTTTAAATTGAGGGTGTTGATGTGCTGTCGAAATGCAGCACTTTTAATGCTTAAAACTTGGAATTTTGTGTTTGTTTTGCAGGAGTTTTGTGTTGGAATGATTTTTGTACAAAGTGCATTGAAGCAGTAGAATTTGATGATCCACGGAACCCTTTTACTGGTTGTGAAAAGTTTCACGAGCCATAGAAGGGGTCTCGGGTCAAATTTCAATGAAGGGTGAATTTCTAAATTAAACTCTAAGAGGGAAGAAGATAAGTCGTAGAACGATGCATGAGTCATAGAGTATGTCTGTGCCCTGAGGGTAAGAAAGTGGAGAAGTGTGAGACCCCGTGTTTCTCGTCTTCCATAATATACATATTTCGACATGTCGTATAAGACTTATATGACTCTAGATAGAACCTAAGGGTAATAAGGCTGAAAATAGGTGGTAATATCAACAGATTAAAGTTTTAAGTCAAAGGAACCCCCTAAATGCATATTAAGGATTAGAGAGATGGCCCAAGTGACACGTCGCCCTTTTAGGAAGATTTAAATTGAGTTTAACTTCTCGGATGGGATTAAGAGTGCATAATTTGATAGTAATGAATTGGTAAGGGGTATTTTAATATCCCAAAGTTCATATGTTAAGTTTCGGAGTCAAGGAAGTTGCAAGATAATGTTTGGCCAAAGTTATTGTAAGCTTTTTTAAGAAATCTTTCTTAAATTTGAGTCAAATGTATCAGATCATATCTCCAAAAATATAAATATTTAGAAGGTCCATGACCTGTCAAATTTAAGATCTACAAGTCTAGTTTGCAACGCACAAAACCTCTCATTAAAACGACTTCATAATAAAAAGGTACAAGGCTTTTACCGCGACTATCTGAGCAGGAAACTGGGTCGGGTCAAACCCAACTATATGTCGGCTATATTAATTTTTTAAAGCTGAAAATGAAGTATTTTAGTCCTAAAACAGTTTAGGAACTGAAGAGGAAGCTCCCATAAGAACCCTAACTAATTTAGGTAAGTTCTTCGCATTTTTACCGTTAAAACTCGCCCGCGTGCCTAGAAATATGTGTCTTACGCTTTGCAATTATTTTCCCCTCTTATTATCTATGTTTGGGGATGTGTTTTGGACTGTGAAAAAGTGGTGTTGTTTCTGGTTATTGTATGTTTTCAGATGTTTTGTTCAGGTAATCGTTTTGAGGCTCTTTTATGACTATTTTGATGAAGTTCTATAGACGTTTCTTCGTGTAAATGCTATATGGAAAATCCAGCCATTAATGCTAATTTATGGACTGTTTATAGGTGTTTGTAAGCTACATTTATATAGTTGTTGCAAAGCTTAGGATGTGAGGAACAACTCTCGTGAAGAAACTTCAAGCATTTGGACGTCCATTGGAAAGGTATGTTAAGGCTAAGCTCTGTCCCTTCTTTTAGCACAAAATCGGGGAAATCCCCAAGACGTCAAATGCAATTTTTTACTATTCTGTAGCTACAAAGACTTCTATACAATACATTGGGATCATAGCTGAATTATCTTCATTACGTTATTAGGTTGACATTCCATTCATTCGCTCAAACTGGACATTAAATATATATATATATATATATATATATCATTTTATTGGTTTTTCCTGATTACCGGTCCATATGTTGAGGTATTGCTCGTTCTTTGTGTTTTGTCACAAAAACAATAAAGGCAGATTACGGGGGGAATGTAGTATTCATAATTAGTCCTTCTTCCATACTAAAACTATAATTAAAGCACTTAGAAAGTAACACGTTGATTTCCAATAATGTCTAGTATAATGCTCCTGTTTAAACTACTAAGGCACTTGATTCTTTTAAATACTTTCTTTTACGAAATGACAAGAAACGAAGTATAAACATTATGTGAAGCATATTTATGAACCTTTTAAGAGTTAAGGCCTCGTTCTAAATGTTAAGTTAAGTTCCCAAATGCATTCATAAGATCTGTAAGACCCCATGGGTCGTGTGTATATGATATGACAATGATTATGATGTTATGAGAATAAGTGTACCAATGATCCAAGATTGGATAAATTCATGTTATGGCCTACTATGTGCACTTAACATTCATATCATACATGGCACCTTCTGCATCGACTTCGAGCTATAATCGGAGGTATGGGCCATATTTGCTCAACTGACTATATATATATATATATATATATGATACAGATGACCACATGTGGGCAGATATGATGTCGGGTAGCTCCCGAAAAGGACCATCATTGCTAGCATTTGGTTAGGTATGTCATGCATTTGCCTCTATATATATGTATTCATGACATTCTATTACTTGAGCATACCATGCATATTTGATCGCTAGGAAGCTGAGTGTTGGCCAAGAAGGTTACTTGAGTTTTGGTTACAGGTGGTATTTCTATTACCCTTTTTACTGCAGTTATCTATGACTTTACTTTTTGCCTTACATACTAGTACATGTTTATACGCACTAACATCCTGTTGCATGTGGACGTTGCATTTTATTTAGTGTGTGCACATTCAAGTAGCGACTCTAATCGACCTCTCCACTAGGAACCCAGTTCAGGTATGAGTTGGTAAGTTCCACTTCTTCGTGGAGCTTTCCACTGGATGCTTACTTTTTGTTATTCAGTTGGGTATAGTCGAGAACCTTTCCCGACAATGTTAGTGATGCTCTTAGAGGCTATTGCTGACATGTTATTTTGGGTTGGTTTTTTTAGAACCTTCCAGTCTCTAGTAATGGGATTGGTATGTATATATGTAGTGAGTGATTGTACCTATTTTGTTACAGCCTTGTTAGCTAGCCAGTACTTTATCATTTTGGTTTACCTATCCTGATGTGCTTGGTTTATTGTTATACAGGTCATGACCCAAATTGTCCAGGCTTAGTTTTTCAGACATTATGTTGCTCGATCGTTTAGCCCCTAGTTTAGTTAACTAGCATGTTCAGTGATTTACTCGACCAATAATGGTATCGAGGGCCCGTCTGGCCTCCCCTTCTTTTGGGGTGTGACAAATATGGTATCAAAGCAGGTCGTGTCCCAGGGAGTCCGCAATGCTGTGTCTAGTAGAGCCTTGCTTATGTGTGTGTCTTGCACCACACATATAATCAGGAGGCTACGAGGCATTTAGGGATGGTTCCAATTCTTTCTCTTAATAGATCATGCTATAGAGAAAAGCTATAGGAACATATGAAATCTAAATCATATTTTGTGATTTTTATTTAACAGGCTACCTACGCTCATGAGATAGCATGACATGCAATAGATATGGATAAGAGAGAAGGTACCGATTATTCATTGCCAAGTCAGGAGGATATATTCCCCATAGAGACACACAGGGAGTCTCCAGTATCAATAGTACCAGATTCAATAGCACCTGTTGAGGCCCAAGAGGGTGCAGTACCCCCATCCTCACCTAAGATTGGGGAGCAGGGGATGTTTAGCTGTTGACGAGGATGGTTTCTATTCATGAGAGACAACTAGAGGCGAGAGCAGATGCCAGAAGGGCTCAGACAAAAAGCTCAAAGGTATAAGAGTTTCTTCACTTGACCCTTCCAAGATTTAACATAAACCAGTCCCATTGGGGGTCCTTGAGACTTTATAGACAATATTTATAGAGTAGTGAAGGTAATGCATGCCTCCTTCACCGAGGCTGTGGAGTTGGCTTCCTTTCAACTACACGATGTCGCCATTTTATGGTACGAGGCATAGTAGAGATCTAGAGGGCTTGATGCCTTTCCAGTAGAGTGGGAAGTCTTCTCTGAGGCATTTTAGCCCATTACTTTCCACAAGAGGTTCGAGAGACCCATATTAACCTGTTTATCAATTTGAGGCAGGGGAATACGAGTAGAAGGGAGTATATCCTTAGGTTCAATTCTTTGACTAGATATGCACCAGATATTGTATGTATCATGAGTGCTAGAGTTCATCGTTGTGTTAATAGTTTGGGGGGATCATTTGATCAGAGACTGCAGGACAACATCTTTATAAGATGGTGTAGATATTTCCCATATACAAGCTTTTGCTTAGACTATGGAGGACCTTTCTCGTGGGATTAGGCATACCTGCAGAGATAAGAAGCAGAATAAGAGGTCTCGAACTATGATGTCTTATAGAGAGCCACAGGGTGATTTTAGGCCCCCATTTTATCGATATCTACCTCAATTAGTAGGTAATTTTCCACCACAGACACAGGGCCAGTGATTCGAACATTGTATTTAGTTTAGAGAAAGGTAGAGTTTAGGCCAGCCTAAGGGTCGTTAACATGAGTGTTCTACATAAACAAGACAACCGACTCATCCATTTACACAATGTGGTATGTGCTTTACACTAGTAGTGTATAGAGGGTTCGGGTGAACATTATCATTGTGGGCGGACGGGATGTTTTTTCTTTTAGCAAGTTACCCTTAAGTTAGTCCCTAATATGAATGAATTTTTAATGGTAGTCCCTAACAAGTTTCTAAGGATTCCCCCTGAAAAGGATATCAATTTTTATATAGATTTTCTTCTTGATACGCAACCTATATCCATTTCCCCCTAAAAAATGGCTCCTGTAGAGCTACGAGAATTGAAGGATTTACTTGATAATGGTTTTATTAGGCCACACACATCTCCTCGGAGTGCTCCAGTGCTCTTTGTTCAAAAGAAAGATAGATCTTTATAGATTTGTATCGATTACAAACAACTAAATAAATTCACTATCAAGAATAAGTATCCTCTTATGTTGATTGATGACTTGTTTGACCAGTTGCAAGGTGCCATATGGCTTTCAAAAATTGACTTACGATTTGGGTACCACTAGTTATGAGCCAGGGATGTTGATATTCCAAAGACAGTCTTTAGGACAAGGTATGGACATTTTGAGTTCCTTGTCATGTCTTTTAGGATTACAAATGCCCCAACAACCTTTATGGATTACAATTTGTGATCGTATTTATTGAAGACATCTTGATATATTCGTGGTTAGAAGCTGAGCATGCAGACCACTTATGACCTATATTACAGACTCTCCAGGACAATAGGTTATATGCTAAATTCTCTAAATGTGAATTTTGGTTAACTTTGGTAGCTTTTCTTGGAAATATTATTACATGCAATGGTATTAAGGTCGATGTCCAGAAGATTAAAGCAGCAATGTCCTGGACAAGATCCTTAAATCCAACAGAGGTCCATAGCTTTTGGGCTTTACAAGATATTATAGGAGGTTTGTTGAGAGGTTCTCCTCTATCTCTGCGCCACTAGCGAGATTGATGCATAAAGTAACTAAGTTTCAGTAGACTGAAGCATGTGTATAGAGTTTTCAAGAGATAAAGGGAAGGCTTATCACCGTGCCTATCTTAGTTCTTCCGAATTGAACCAAAGGTTACGGGATATATTGTGATGCCTTGAGAATTGACTTAGGTTGTGTTCTTATACAACATGGTTGGGTTATGGCATATACTTCCAGAAAATTGTGGAAACATGAACAAAACTATCCTACTCATGATCTTGAGCTCTTCATAGTTATTTGCCTTAAAGATTTGGCGTCATTATCTATATAGGGTTCATATTGATGTTTTTACCTACCAACAAAGACTCCACTATTTATTTAAGCAGAAAGAGGTGGACCTACAACAAAGAAGGTGGCTAGAACTACTAAAGCATTATGATGTTGACCTTTTATACCATCTCGGCAAAGATAATGTCGTTGTTGATGCACTTAGCGTAAATTCCATGTATAGTCTAAGCCATATTGAGGTTGATAAGGATAAAATGACAAAAGACCAAAGTCAGCTAGTTAGTTTGCAAGTGAGATTGGTAGATGTAGAGGATTGAGGTGTAATCATTCATAATACAACAGAATCTTCCTTTATTACTAAAGTAAAAGAGCGATAGCGCAAGGATCCTAAGCTTATGACACCGAGGGGAGTTATTCAACAACAACAAAACCCTTTTTCTGAACTAACTGGGGATAAAATTCTTATGTACCAGGGCTGATTATGTGTGCCAAGTATCAGAGGGCTCCGTGCCAAGATTCTTTCTTAAGCTCATTATTCTAGATATTTATCCCACTCTAGAGCGACAAAAATATATAGGGACCTTTGACAAATCTATTGGTGGAATGGCAAAAAAAAAAGATATTGCAAAGATGGTAGCGCAGTTTCCCAATTGCCAGTAAGGTAAATAAAACATAAGAGGCCTTGAGGCCTAGCTCAGTATATTGAACTTCCACTATGAAAATGGAATATAATAAATATGGACTGACTTTATCACTGGTTTGCCTCATACTCCATGCAAGTATGATTCAATTTGGGTAATCATTGGTAGGCTGAAAAAATTCGCTCATTTCTTGCTAGTAAGAATGATATATTTGGTAGAGAATTACGCTAGGCTATACATTTGAGAAATTGTTCACCTTCATGGAGTTCTATTATCTATTATCTCTGATCGTGGGGCTCAATTTACAACACATTTTTGAAAGTCTTTTCAAAAGGGTCTGAGCACTCAAGTAAATCTTAGCACCGCTTCTTATCCACAATTGATAGGCAAGAAGAGTGTACCATTCATACCATTGAGGAGATGTTAGTTTCCTATGTGTTGATCTTTAAAGAAAGTTGGGATGATCATCTACCTCTTATCGAGTTCACCTATAATAACAGTTTTCAAGGTAGTAATCAAATTGCTCCTTATGAAGCACAATACGAGAGAAGATATAGGTCACCGATCAGTTGGTTTGAGGTTAGGGATAAAAAGGTTCTAGGCCCTAATCTAGTTCAACAAGCAATGAAAAAGTGAAACTTATTAGAGATCGATTGTAAACGGCCCAGAGTCGGCAGAAGTTTTATATGGATGTTCGATGATGAGACTTAGAGCTTGATGTAGAAGATTGGATTTTCTCAAAAGTATCACCTATGAAGGGTGTCATTTGGTTACAAAAGAAAGGGAAGATCAATCCTAGGTATGTGGGACTACGTTAGATTATTCGGAGTTTGTATGGAACTGTGTGGGAGGACTAAATTTGAATGTCTACATATTTTGTTACTACATGAACTATGTGGAATATAAGCTATCACAACTAATCTCTTCAAGTTATCCTCGCAACATAATTGGTTTCACTCAAATCGGAGTTCTTATGTGGAATTTATAGCCATTTCAGTGGGACTGTACATGGCCGAAAGTGTTCTAGAAAATGGGATGCCAAAGTTGGCTAAGGCACGACAATATGGGAGGGGCCACGAGCCGTGTGGAGTCTCATGACCCATGAGGGGCATCCGTGGGTTGATCCAGAGAGCAATCTAGGAGGTGGACGA